>PVKA01037971.1:0-20602 GCA_004027165.1 Ctenomys sociabilis | reverse complement strand
TAGACTTTCGTTACCTTTAATGCTGAAGTACAGAGCTGATTTTCAGTATATCTCAAAGGAGTGGTATACAAATATGGACTTTAAAACTTTCCTCCAAATGTAATTTGCCATTGGACTCTGACATGCCTGCAGATTCTATGATGTAACACAAGAAATTTGGTATTTTTCCTCATAAAAATTTAATAAAAGTATTACACAAAAAAAAAAAAAAAAAAAAAAAAAACAAAGTTGCTGAGGGTCTATAGTATGTGAGCCCTAATCGTGATTCTTGGGGGAAAATTGAAAGGATACAATAATTTCTGCTCCCATGAAATAGGTAGTCTTTCTTGATAGTTTTTTATTCTAATTGGCACATTAAAAATACCCACATCATAGTCCATGTAAATTGTTTAATTTCCATGTATTTATGAGTTTTTTCTGGTTTCTTTTGTCATTTATTTCCAGTCTCATTGCATTGTGGTCAGATAATATGCATGGGATAATTTCTGTTTTCTTGCATACACTTAAGCACTACCTATGGACTGTTTATGTAGTCTGTTTTAGAAAATGACCCATGTGCAGCTGAAAAAACCATGTGCATTCAGCTGTGGCTGGGTGGAACACTCTGCATATGTCCAGTAAGTCCATTTGTTCCAAGCACTGGTTCAGTTCTGCTACTTCTTTACTAAATTTTTGTCTGTTTCACCTATTTTTTAGGTATAAGGGGCTGTTAAGTTCTCCTGTTAAGATTATAGTATTGGATATTAGATTTTTCATGTCCATTAAGATTTGTCTTATATAGTTTGGTGCTCCCGTGTTTGGTGTGTACATATTTATGAATGTTACCTCTTCCTCTTGAATTTTTTTTCCCTAACCAATATATAGTGGCCTTCTATCTTTTGTTTGATTATTTTTGATGTGAAGTTGAGACTGTCTGAGAACAGTATTGCTACCTCTAATATTTTCTGTGGTGCTGTGGTGTGTAGTATTTTCCATCCTTTGACTTTCAGCCTATGAATTTCTTAATGAGTTAAGTGTGTTTCTTGCATATAACATATTGTTGGATTTTGCTTCCTAATCCACTGTGGCAGTCTATTTCTTTTAATTGGTGAATTGAGTCCATTTATATTGATGGGTATAATTGAGATGTATTGATTTATGATTGACATGTTACTTACCTGATGTTGTTTAGTCCTTTTTGTCCTGTGTTTGCCCTATTAAGTTGGTTCCTACCATTCTCATTCATGGAGTTCTAATCCTTTTTGTGCCTCTATAGAATATCTTTTAATAGTCTATGTAGGTTTGGTTTTGTTGTCAATAAATTCTTCATTTGTTCTTTGTCATGAAAGTATTTCAGTTCTCCATCAAAGTTGAAAGAGAGTTTTTCAGGGTATAGTGGTCTGGGATGGAATTCGTGTTTATGAGGACATAGCGTACTCTACCCTATGCTCCTCTTGCCTTCCTGATTTAGGAAGAGAAGTCTGCCACTATTCTGATGGGTTTTCCTTTAAATTTGATCTGTTTCTTTTCTCTAGAAGCTTTCAGTATATTATTCTTGTGCTGGATTTCAGGAATATTGACTATTATATGCCTTGGTGTGCTTTTAATTGAGTTGTTATTTGGAGTTCTGTATGCTTCAGTTATTGAATGTCAAATTGCTTCCCCATATTTGTGAAGTTTTCTGCTATTACTTCTGCCCATATTCTTCTTATGTCATTTGTATTGACTTCTTCTTTCTTATTGATGCCTATTAGTCTCACCTTGTTCATCTTTGCATCATCTTGCAAATGATGAATTATTTTTCCTGCATCTTAGTTGTTTTTAAGAGATCATTTCTTACCTTTTCACTAGCTGCAACATTGTCTTCAAGATCTGAAACTCTATCTTCACTTTCTCTCAAATGCTTTTGTAAGCTTATGATTGAGATTTTAAGTTCCTCTATATCCCTTTGACTCTGCTTTATGCAATCTATTTCTTTCCTGTATTGCTCATTCAAAGAATCCATCTTTTTTCTAATCTCTTCTACTTTTTTTTTATCAGTTTCTTCTTGAAAAGCAGTTATTAATTCTTTTACTTCAGAGATTATTTCTGATCTAATTTCCTCTATATGTTTCTGCATTTGATTCTTTACTTCAAACACTATTAATTCAGAGATTTCCTTTTATGCTTGAGGCTATTTCTGATCTGAGTTCCCCTATACCTTTCTGCAGTTGTTACTTTACTTCACATGCTATTAATTCAGACATTTCAGCTGTGTGGTTCCCAATTTCTTCTGTGCTCATGTCTTCTGCACTTGTTCTGGGTGGGCTTGGGTCCTGAGATGGCATTTTTCTCCTTCTCTTTGTCATTTTGTATAACACTGTCCTCTGACCTTTGGTGTAGAGCTTTGGTGGTTATAATCTTAGAACCTACTGAAATTCTTACTCAAGAGAGATTATATGATTAAGATAGTTATAGATTTGTATTTATAAAACTTCAGTAAGGAACACTAATAATGGATAATGATATTTCTCAGTTGGCAAACTTTTATAATGAGTGGGTTTGTATTTGAGACAGTAAGAGCAATCATTATGTCTATATAACTAAGAAGATATTAAATTGGGAATTTCTATTTAAGTTAGTTCCACTAAATTCTGTCTGATCTCCTCCCCTTGATGTACCAGTTGTTTTCCAGGCAGACTAGTTAACCCTGGTTACCTTTTGCCCACTCTCTAAATCAAGAGAGAAAGAGGGAGGATTCTTTTATAGATTTGGGTCTAGCAAAGTGTCTCAGCTTACCATTTACAGATCTATGAAGTTTGAATTCATCCAGTTGTGCTTGGCTTGGTCTGGCTGCTGTGCTGAGCTTCTTCATGCTGCAGCCCTTGGAAGGGAGCCTGTCGTGCCCCTCTGGCAAGATGTTCTGCTCCTGGATTAGCTGAGTGGTTCTGGCCTTAGCCTCACTGCAGGAACTTCAACTGCAGAGTTTCACACCAGGCCTGTATGCCAGGCATGGGCTAGGTCTGGAGGGGTCCAGAGAACAGGACAGAGAGACCCAGTCACAAGTGAGCCTGGGCGGCATCCAGATGGGTTTGAACAGGACCCAAGAGCATGCTGAAGGTCTCACATATATGCCGGGCTTGGGCTGGGTCTGAAGGGATTCGGGGGCCCAGGGAAGTATGGAAGCTCTCCTGTACACTTGTAGGGCCTGGGCTTAGGCTGAGTCTGGAGGGGTCCCAAGAACACTGCAGAAGTTTTCATTCACACACCAGGCTTGGGCTGGCTCTGGAGGTGGTTTAGAGGGGTTCCATGAGTACTGCTGAAGGTGTCACTCACACACTGGGCTTGGGTTGGGTCCAGAGGGGTCTAGAGGTTGTAGGATAGCACAGAACCTCTCTCACACACTCACCAGGCCTCCATGTAAATTCTTAAGAAGGTTAAAAATTACTTAATTCAGGTCACATCTTGAAAAAAATGCATATATAACACCATCTGTCATTATAAATTTATTTTTTATGCTTTCATGTTTTTCCTTCACTAGACCATCTGTATTTTATAATAAATATATAATACTTGAAATCATGGAAAGAGATAAGATTGTTTAGAAGTAAACATGTACAGAAAAAAAAGATGTTTAAAGGGACAGGGAACAAGATAAATTACTTTGGAATCCTGAAATTCATAAAATGAATTCAAGCGTTGTCTCTGAAGTTGCCCGAGAAGCATTCAGAGAGGAAGTAAATTTGTCTTGGAAGCCATGGAGAAAAATAGAATGAGTAACAGTGGTCATCTAGTGTCTCAGAGAGGAGACCTCTGAGTGGCCTGTGGGACAACAGAAAGCTGCGACCTATGGGCCCAGTGAGAGCAGGCGAAGAGCTCTCCTAGTGCCATTGAAGAACTTTGCGGACTCTGGTAAGCTCTAACCTTCTTTACCCCCAGTGCACAGACATGGAGCTTCTGCTGGTGCCGGTCCAAACTCTGAGGAACTTAGGAGGACCCTGAATGGCTTGGAGGACACAGGAGAGCTGCGATCTGTGGGCTGAGTACAAGCAGGTGCAGAGCTCTCCTGGAGCTATTTAACAACTTTGGCCAACTCTGGGCAGCCTTCCGGACTCTATCTGGGTGATTATTGGGAGCTAGACAAATACCAAAACACAGGAGCAAAAGGCAATCTCAGTTGTCTCACTCGCGCGGAACAAAGACAAATACATACAAGAACCCAGGTATCACACACATGAAATCTCTGAAATGACAGTGACTGAAGAAATAAGATCAGAAGTAATCTCTCAGGTCCAAAAAAAAAAAAAAAAAAAAAAAAGGACAACAATCGTGAAAGAATTACTGAGCCCAGCTAAAGAAGACAGTGTCTTGGAAAAGAAATCAAAAATATTTAAAATTGACTATTTGATTAAAATGTCACTGGTGCTTCTGGGAGGACCAATCTAGGGAAGGAAACAGAATCAATCTCTCATTTACAACAGACTGAAATTTAAATGGATGATGAGAAAATAGAAACAAAGATGTTGAACAGTATGTTAAGAAGCTTATGCTAAAGATAGCAGAAATGTGTTTAGGGGAATTATTCGGGAGGAAGAAGAAAGTGATGATTTCAACTGATAAAATGAAAGAAGTTGGGGGGTCAGGGAGGTAGCTCAGTGGAATAAATGCTTACCTGGTAAGCAGAAGGTCCTGAATTTGATCCCTGGTACTACAATAAACAGAAAAAAAACTAAACTTAGAAGGGGAGAGAGCCCTCAGGTAGGCAAATAACAGGGACATTGGAACTCAGGCGTATTTAGTGATGGAGGGAAGGGAAGATGGAGGGCTCCTAAGGGACCATTTTCTCAGTGGCCAAAATGGCCACCATGGAGACAAAGGAATCCAGTATGGGATTAGGAAATTTGCAACTCTGATAAATAAAGGTTCAGAAAAACCAACATGGAGACTCAGACAGAATAGAGATGAATAGAGAAGAGCAACATGGCACTAGTCCAAATGTAGAGGATGTGTGCTATAAGATATCACGTTAGGAAGTGTATAAACAACTCTGAGAAATAGCCACCCAGGCAGGAGCTGTGGGGCAGCTTTCACAAGATATGCAAGTAGGGCTACACATCACAGACTTGCAATAAATCCACAATAAGCTATGGGATCTTCAGGAGTCCTTCATGTGCAGCCAGGGAACCGATATAGAGACAGATGAGTGTGATGGCCCCTATGCCACCCTAAGGAAAGTGCTAGGATTCAGAACAAAAAGAGCACTGGTTGAGATTAACGGTTGTGACATTCAGGGAAGCATGCTTCAGGCTTTCCCCAGATATTGCAAGAATCAGAAACAGCAGGGCGTCCAAGGGTGCTATCAGACAATGCCTTGTAAAAGACAGATTTATCCAACAAGAAATCCCATAATGTTTTCCAGGCAATTAGCTTCAGGAGGTCATTGTAGTAGGCCCAACCATTGTAAACAAACAATATGAAGAATGAACCTTGAAATCATGTGTTAGCAAGCATTTGCTTTCAAAGTATATTGAGTTTGATTGATGTTAGCAGAATGGTTGCTTCAGGACAGTGTGATGAATGCTACTTTTACATTTGCTTATCAAAATACATCCCTGAATAAGGAGTATAAATATCTCAATTATTTGTGTTGGTTGTTGTATATATTTAACGTATACAGTTAAATGATTCCTTCTGGAATCTAAGAGATAGCTAGCCACTGCCACCATGTGAACAAGAATGAGTCACTACAATAAAAGCCTCAACTGCCACAATAAAAACTTCCAGAAATGAACTTGATCTTCCAGTCACAGGAGTTTATCACTAGTGATTTATAGCCCTAGCCCAAGGGATCCAGGGTCACCCAAAGAGAAGGCAAAGCACCGAGAGCCCATACTTTGAACCTCAGACCACCATAAATGTCCTTTTCCTCTCTCTCCCTGTTGCACAGACAACAACCATGTGTAAAAATATGTATTGTATTTTGTAGTAAAGTCCTGCCCACATGTACCAAGGGGTCTGGGCCTTCACCTGTGGAAGGATTTTTTTCAAATGTGTGCCATCTAATTTGAAACAGGACTGAAGGTTTCATATGCAGAAAAGTTGTGTCTTCATCTCTCCTTCCTTTGGAAAAAAAAAATCTAAAACAGTGGGTGCAGCCACAATACAATAGAGTCACCATGGTGCAGAAATTTGTAACAGCTACTCTGTGCACTAAACTGCTTGGGGACCAGAAGAATTACATTGGTCCCTTTATAGTTGTCACTACACAATTAAGAAAAGAAACACAAAAATAGTATGTCATTCAGAATGTACTACAAATACAGAACTCTAGGCTCATTGAGACTCAGTTTTCTAAGTTAACTAGGTCAGCACCAGTGTTCACACTGGACCGCTGACTTCAAACCTGAACTCTTCCCACGCATCCTGTCCCAGCGGCACCCTTCTTATAAATACTTTGCAATACAGGAGCGGGGAGAAAATAGAATTTCTAGCACAAGTTAAAAATGTCCAAGGTAGAAGAATGAAAATTGGATAAAGTGGATATATCCCAAAGCCCTCCAAAGTTTCATTTTTAAGAATTTTTAAGGTGCTATGTTACCTTTTATCACAGTCTCCTGTATTACCTGCTTAAATTAAAGCTTCAAATACCTGATTAGAAAAGCAAAAGAGAGGAAAAGTATAAGTAGAATTGGTTCTGAATCATAGAGATCCATCCAAGGAACGAAGCACATGACAGAAATAGAGTCCATTAGTAGAGTCTAGTATATAGTAAAAAAGTAGCAAGAAATCTACGTGGCAAAGGAGCAATATGTAGTGGTACTATTGTCATAATAAATTTTTGTAGAGAGGACATGAGATGGAAAAAAGAAATTAAGTTCCTGCTTCATATTAGCCAGGAAAATATGCTGGGCATGGTGGTGCACACCTCAAACCTCAGCATTCAGGAGGCTGAGGCAGGAGGATCGCAATAAGTTCAAGGCCAACCAGGAGTATCTAGTTCAAGGCTATCCCTAAATCACAGTGAGATCTTTTTTCTAAATTAATTAATTAATCACCAAAATAAGCTTATATGTTCAACAGGATAAAATTCAGAAGTCTATCATATGAGGGCCAGGGAGATACTCAGTAGAATAAGCACTTTCCTGGCAAGTGGAAAGGCCTGAATTCAATCCCCAGTTCTGCAAAAAAAAAAAAAGGAAACAAACAAAACAAAATTTAAAAGGGGACAACCTGCTTGGGCCCCCTCCTACTGCTCTCTTGGAAAGAAAGGAGCTTTCTTTCCCCTAATAAATATATTCTGCTCATAAAAAAATGAAGTAGATCATATGAATAGGAAAATATAAAAACAACATCAAAAAACATCAGAGTAAAATGTCAGGAATTATACTCAATATGTAAGAAGTAATAACGCTACTATTTTACATTTGTAATTTAATTTAAAAAGATAAGTATGTGTAGATAATGAGGCAAAAAATATGGCATTTTAAAAATTTAGTCTCACTAAAATCTGAAAGAAAAATCTACCTCTAAAGATGCAAAAGAGTCTTTTACTGAGAGCAATGGGAAATTTTCAGAATCATGAATAAAACAGGTGTTGATGGGTATAGATTGGAATGCAGTCTCTTTTAAATTTCATGGAAATATAAATGAATATTTTGATTTAAAAAATTAAAGTGTATACCAGGGGCTTAAAATGATTATACATATTGAATCATTGATTTCACTTTTACAAATTTATACTTCATGAAGATTAAAGGATGTACACAAGGATGTGTTGAAAACATGATAGATCATATAAATAATTCTATATAATTTACATATATATATCTTGAATATTAATCTACATAGATATATCATTTTTCCTTTTCTTTTTTGTCTTTTTGAGACATGATCTCACTATACAGTTCAGGCTGGCCTTGAGCTTACGTTGCAGGCCAGGCTGGTCTCCAATTCCCAATGATCCTCCTGTCTCAGGCTCACAAGCACTCAGATTACAGGCATATGTCACCACTCTAGCTGAATAGAGATATTTTTCTACAAATTTTGGAATTGCTATACAATTTTTATGTAGATATTTAATATTATGTTCCTCTCAAAAATATATGCCATAATATAGAATATATAAAATTTTCTAGTTCTACAGAATGCTATTAAGTTGACCTTTTCTACAACTAATCAAGAAATGATACAAAGTGTTTGCAGTGAGATTTTCTTTGGTGGGGGGGATGTATATAGAACTAAGCAAAAAGAAAGAAGCTCAGCTTCATAATGATATAAAGAATTTCTTGTCTGATTGGAAGGACAAAGCTAGATATCTTCTTAAATATCTTAAAATCCACCAAACTAAGGGCTTCTTTCCCTTAATTTGGTGGATTTTTTTTCAGCCTCTTTTCTTGGAAGATCAGAAGACAGATTATGACAGCATAACATCCCTAGAGATATTTTTCACAAGCAATTTATGTGATCTGAACTCCTAAGGTTAGAATACAAATTCAAAGTTAAGTCTATAATAAGAAACTGTCAACAAAATATAAATGTCACAGAAACAAAAATATTTGTGAGTCCATGTGTCTAAATACCCTGTCACTTACCCAGACCTGCATGAGGAGCCAAGGTTGTTGAGTGAGCCCCACATCTGAAGAGGGAATTAGAGGCAAGAAATAGTTAGCATGTTGGGAAACCATAGCCTGATGCAGCATCCAGGCTCAGGGTTGCTCTCCCCAGTGGCACCAGCTCCTCCCTTATCTGCACTCCAGAAATGGCCTTCCTAACAGGCTCTAATGGTCTGACTAGAGAGGAAGTGAGAGGGGGTTTCAGCCAGGGAGACAAGAGGGACTTCACACAAAACAAAGGCTTAGAGGATACAGAAAATAAAGTTTTCACATAGCCTCCCAAGACCCAGTAGGAAAGAAGAGGATGCTGACCTGAAAAGGAGAGATAACAGTTACAGCTTGGCATTACTATAGAAAGGGTCTGTAGCACAGACAGCTGAGGCTGGAGGGTGGATTCATTCCCGTGGTCCACCTGCCCTTGGGGGAGCTGAGTCCATTTGTATCCGGTGAGAGCAGTAGCTGCACTTGCATTACCCACTCTCAACCAGCTGCCAAGAGCCTACAAGGGCAGCATGTGTTTCCTTGCCCCCAGGTGTCCTGCAGAGACATCCCAGGGCCTCAGCACTTGGCCAACTGTCAGAAGGCCCCTCTCTGCTCAACTGTGGCCAGCCTGTCACCAGCCGAATCACACTGAGCTCAAGCAGGTGCTTAAGCCTCTCTGCCCAAGTTTTCAATTAAACCTTGTGGCACTGCCAACATAGGACCATGCTGACCTACAAAACCGGCAATTTCAAAATGCTGAAACTATATGTATAAGTTGGCCAGAAACTCAGGCTCTATAACCCCCTACCAACAATAAGACACCAGTTTCTTTCAAAACCATGTTCAAACTGAAGTCCAAGTTAGTTATTAGGCATAGTAAAGGAAACTAAATCCCAGTTTCTCTAGGAAATTGTACATTAGTCAAGCTCTCACTACAAGCTTAGTTAACTTCACAGGACTGACTAGTGATGAATAAAAAAAAAAAAAGAATTTTCTCTGGGGACACAAGTCAAGAACCTGTACCAGAGACCCTCTACCAAAACACAAGAAAATATTAAAAGTTACATAGGAGTTACATAAGATTCCTTCCTCCTGGGGCTGGGTACAGGCAATACCAACATCTGCTTAGAGCTCTCCTTCTACTACACAGCCTATTTCTAGCTATGTATCATCATCTTCTAGTTTCATGCATTCATGTCATAAGTTATAATAAAGTTCTCTTGCCCTAGAAAACTTTCATTTTAACACTATTTGTGTATCTCTACTCTGATGTATTGATTTTGTAGCCGAAGAGTGAAAACAATTTTATTTCCAGAATCTCATACATTTATCAGCGTAGTCCCCCTTGTCAGCTAACAATGAAAAGAATGTATTACTTATTGCACTCTGATTATTCGTCTAATCTATGTGTAGGGTGCTACTATAAACCTCTCCCAAATGTTAACTCACTTATTCACCTAAGAATCCTAGATGAGAGAGCCAGGACATAACCACTGGGGATTCCATGTTTAGATTTCCTTAGCCACGAGTAATGAGCTCTTCTTACCCACTTTAGAAAGCCTATTCATTTAGTGCTTCCAGTAAGAAAAGCATATTTAACTAATATAATCAGGAGGTTTTGTTGTTCGAATTTAACTTTGTACTGCTTGTTTATTTTGTCTCTCCCTATTCCAAATGAGAGTCAAAAGGCAGAGACTTGACTGTGTTACTGCTGAATTTCTGGTGGAAGAGGCGTGGGAAGCACTCATAAAGCACTCGGATTCTTTTATCCATTTTATTTAGTTTCAGACAGAAAAAAAAAAGATCAGAGATATGGTCTTTTACATTATGAAAATAATAGAATATATTACCAACCTATGGATATATTGATCTGTCCAATGAAGAGATGATTCAAAAAGATTCTGACTTACAATTTTTATATACTGACATGGTCTATGATTATCAAAATAGCATCAATTCCAGTAGCAGCTATATACATGGAAATCATACTTATCAGAGAAACCAAAAAGCATCTAACGAGCAGGATCTTACAATTTGTGATTCTCTTACATTGGTCTTCTCAGTTGCTGAGATTTCAGGCACATAAAGTAATGATTACATTCTATTAGGGGAAGATACCCACAATACTTAAATTTAAGAGGAAATCGCTGTTTCTTGTCAGATAATAAAACCTACTCCATCATAATTAGAAAATTACCAAGAAAATGAACACCTCAAAATAAATTTTGATTTAAGAAATGCATAAGATCATGAAGGGATGGTTTGGGGCATTGTGAATAATTTGAGGTAGAGAATTCATATGTCATTTCATGAGCTAGGCAGGCACTGTTCCACTGAGCTTTATCACCAGCCTAACATTCTCAAATAATATAGAACTATCATTTCATCCACTGACTTTACCAACTAGAGTAATTAAACATCAATTTATTAAATGTAAATAAATCAAATACCATAGTTAGAAATCACAGACTAGTTGACTATATGTCTTCCTCAAACGGCTTTATATATTGGACTAAAAAAAGAATTTAAAGTAAAACTGGAAGAGACCAATGTTTGCTTCTTCTCTTTGACTGTCATAATGAAAAGCCCAGTTAACTCACAATGCTTATTTGTTTATTTTGGTGCTGAGGATTGAACCCAGGGCCTTGGGCACACAAGGCAAGAGAGCTGCCATTGAGCCACACTCCCAGCTCTGCTATGCTTTACAATATTTGCCCATAAGGTCTAGAAAGAAGGAACAGAAGATGTAAGTTGGTGGCCAAATCAAGTCTGCCACTTGCTTTTGCAAATAAAATTTTGTTAAAACACAGCCACAGTCAGGGAGATGGCTCAGTAGAATAAGTGCTTGCCTGGCAAGCACAAGGGCCTGAGTTTAATCCCTGGTCCCACAAAAAAAAAAAAAAAAATATCCACGCTGTCTTCATACTACAGGAATAGAACTGACTGTTTTAGACAGAGACTGTACAGTGTAAAAAACTAAAAATAGTTATTACCTGGTTATTTACAGAACAGTTTGCTGACTCCCTGGAGAAGAAGAAGACTGAATTTGTTAGAATCTTATTTTTTAGAAAAAATCTTTCCTCATACATTTATGTCTCTTCTTTCTCATATTCATGTCACCCATTAATGATATGATATTTTGAGAAGTTTTTAAACTTACCACAAATCTTGCCCTTGTTCATATATGCTAAGTAGTAGAATAATGATCTGAAAGGATCATTTCTCCTATTAACCACTGGAGAAAATGCCGCTCATCCCAGAATAAATATCCATAAAGCATAGTGATTACCCTGTTGAATATTCCTTCAAACTGTTGAATTTTATAAGACTCTCATAAAACTAATGTTCTTCCAATGCTGTATTCAGATGAACAAAGCCATATTATTAGCACAAAACACATGATTTTATGACGTATTAAGATTTCTTAAGAACATATGTTCAATCTGCAGTCGGAAAGCAACAGTAGGCTGCACAGTTGATGACTGTAGTTAGGCCTGCCATAAACTGCATTATTCTTTTAAGTCTGAATAAAATTCAGCAACAAGAACGGATTATACCCATCCATTAATGTGAACAGGCAGTACGAGTCAACTGTAATATATTAAACAAATCACAGCTGTGAACTGTTTATTAAGTAATTTATTTCATGCCATGTTTATCTCTGCTGCTCATCATGAAATGGTTTTTCATTTCTTTCATTTGAATGAAAATATATACTAATTTACAGTTTCACAGTGTTTCATTTCTGCTGTGAATCAAAAAAAGGCTTTTTAATCTTACAAGATTGTTCAGTATAAATAAAACATTCAGAGTTATGGAAAGATTTGCATTTTTTATAATGACATAAATGTCACTTTTAAATAGGTTCCACAAAGAACAATGGGAAACGAAGTAAGACTGAGTTCACTTAAACATTCTGTACATCAGCTAAGTGACAAGAACATGGTCTTGCCTTTGCCTACTACCCGGCACATGCAGATGTTTAGTAAAATAATTTAATAAGGCAACACTCTGAGAAGGCAGATTTATATCATTTCAATTTTCTTCTGGAACACCAGAGAATAAGAATTATCTTTATATACCAAAAGGATATATTCAATATCCATCCTATTAAAACTCAGATGAGTTCTTCAGTGGACAAGGTTAAAAGAATTACAAATGATTTGTTGACAATGACTGAGCACTCTGAATCCTCTGGAGAACGCTGTTCCATACATTTATGTAAAGCTAAGGACAAATTCTTTAACTATAATATGCTGAGGGAGAGGAAAGGCAGTATTTTGCACAAACATAAAGATACACAACCACTGCGGCTCTGATTGGATTCTGCTTCACAGCCCGCCCCTGCACTTCCGCTCCTGCGTGTCGTACGCTGCCTCCCTGCTTCTGTGTTTTCCACATAAATCTTTGGGCGTCCCTTCCACAGGACTGAGATTGTTTAGGTCTACAGTTTTATCTTCTGCTCTTATTACTGGCTCTTTTTCAATCGGGTTGTTTCCTGCTACTATCAAAAAAGAAACGTCCTCCTAATTGGTATCTTATTGTTCTCTGATTTTTTTCTACTAAAAATTCTATTATACACTGTACAGCTTAAGTAAGCATTTTGAACTGCTAAAATCATGGGAAGGAGCCTTTTGCTTAATCATGTTTGACTCAAGAGCACAAGAACTACATCTGTACCCCCTACATTTTATATATGATATACTACAGAATAAAACTGCACCATTTTATTAGACATTTCCATTAAACCTTCTTTGGTAGAGTCAGTAGTCTTGAAATATAACATATAAGTCTTCTCTGAAACAGAATTTTTAAAGAAATAAGAAATATGTTGCCTAGAAGAAAAGCTAAAGAAAAATATTCATTAAAGACAATGAATGTGCACTTATTGGTCCTTCTATATAAACATGTTTCTATTTTCTACTATAGTATGAGTATAGCCAGGTCATAATACTGCATTCTGAACATTTTCTTTCATTCAGTAACTCATTATAATCTTCTAATTTCTCAGATTTTGTTTAATTAAAACCTCTACTAGTCCAATAGGATTAGGTGCCATGAGTTTAATGAAGAGACAGTAGTGGGTTGAATATTAGGTCAAGATGAGGTCACCTGGATTAAATGTTGATTCAACAATTGTTGAACTATTGTTTTGTTTTTGTTTTTTGTGGAACTGGGAATTGAACTCAGGGTCTTGTGCTTGCCACAGAAGCATTTATTCCACTGAGCCATCTCGCCTGGCCCTAAATTGTTTTTATAAGAGACAGAAAGGGAGAAAAAACAGGCAAGAAAAGTCACACAACGATAGAGGTGGAGTTAAAAAACAATGACACATCCACAACTGAGGAACAGTGAGGCCTTCTGACATCCAGCAGAGGTGAGAAGCAAAAAAAGGTTCCTCCTATTCTCCAAGAGAAACCAAACCTCCAACACACTTGGAGAGAATTTCTGCTGTTCTAAACTACCATCTTTGTAATACTTGCCCAAGGAAGAGTAGAGAGACTATCAACAATGGCAGAGCAAGAGGTAAGAAAATCTATCTAGTGGTGGAGATGAGACTTAATGAGTGAAAGAGGGCTAGAGATTCTTAGCACCTTGATATTTGAATAAGTAAGGGATGGAGAAGTTACCAAAACCCAGAGAAAATCAGAAGCCATAGTAAGAGGCCTCTGGGCAGGAGCCAGAGCCTCAGTCTAAGGGAAGCAACCATTGGCACCTGCCATGCAGCAGGAAGTGAATGGAGAAAGAACTAGTACCTCTCCTCAGCCCTCCGATTTTCTGCCAACTCCTACTGATCAAATCAAGAGAAGCGAAAAGCCATCAGAAAATTGTTCCCAAGGGCATAAAGCAGAGAGCAAAGAGAGCGCAGCATATTTGGAAGGTCTGGTGAACAATATTTAATACCATATAATAAGAAAAAATATTTTAGAATTATTTCTTCAGCAAACATTTCTGCCCAATATTTATTTCTAAGCATGAGCAAGGAAGAAAAGTAGGAAGTGGGATGGCTTTTCAAGTTGCCACATGTCTTAATTTATGAAAAATAGTGTAAACATTTTTGTTAGTGTCTATAGACTGTTGAAGTTTACAATAATTATAATGTAGGGCATTTGTGTAATAAGCTAGAAGAAGCACTGTTTCATATATGAGCATTAAATATTCAGCTTTACAGAGCATAGATCTTTGTTTTTGGTCATAAACCTAATATGCAAATAATATGAAGAAATTGAGTTTTACCAAACTACATACTCTGTCAAAGACATGTTTAGTGCAGTTAGAAGTTTTTGTAATTATGCACTTTCCAATTTTTTTTGATAACTTGCTCATTTTCACTACACCAAAACTCCTATTCTTACTAGAAGATTGTTGTGAAGTTGATGGATAAAATTTCATTTTTATAGTCAAAGCATATTAAGTAAATTTCTGGCAATTTCCAATTCACCTGTTTAACTGATGTGCTATTTATAACCATTAAATACCTTAGCAGAAAAATAATGTTCTCTGCCCAACTTCACACTTGCTTTACTGTGACTAGGTTTCTTGGGATTGTAGATCAACTTTTAAAATATATGTAACAAAATGACATTAAAGATCCCTTGTACCACATGCACCAACCCCACCTCTGGGTGCCCTGAGCCAACCACAGAGATGGGGCATGGTGCTGCATACATGTAATCCCAGCACTGGGGAGGGTGACACAGGAGCTGCATAGCAAAACTCTGTACCAAATACATTTTTTAAAAAACATTAAATATACTATTTTTAAACTCATTTTGGTTGTGGAGGTTGCTCAGTTGAATAAGTGCTTGAAATCAAGCACAGGGTCCTGAGTCAATCTCTAGTACTGAAAAAAAAAACTCATTTTGGCTTTTTTTTGTACAATATAATCAGTGTTTCTAGCACCATGGAATATATGATGACTTGAAACAATAAAACATAACAATTTTATTCCCAGAATTTCCCATTTCTGAGCATAAAATCCTTCCCAAGAACTCAAAAAGGTTAGAAATTTCAAAAAAACAATGGCAAACTGTGAAAAAATAGAGAGAACTACAAAGAATCTTTTCAGAGATGGCTTCTCAGCTGTAGATCTCTGACGATGCAGAGCTCAGGTGGAGAAAGAGAATATTTTACATAGGGTGCTTTGTCAGCCACCCTCAGGAATTACTATCCCTAGACTGCAATCAAGAAGGCAGAAGTGAAAAGAAAAAGAACGAAGATCAATGCTTCCAGCAGAGAACATATTGCAGAGACTGACTTCCTGCCAGACTAGATCTTGAACAGACTATTCCAAAAAGAAAGAGCTTTCATCAAGCCAGCAAGAAAAGAAGGTGTATCAGTGAGCGCCTGTCTCTTTAGTTCATTTCTCATAGCTGAAAAGATGTTTCAAGTAAAAATGAAAAATCTACTTGAGAAAACTAAATATTCTTAACTGTGGAAAAAAGTAATTAACTTATAAAATTGAACTTCCCAAATCTTACCAAGAAATAGCTATCCATGAAAATATTTCTAAGAGTCACATGGAATGAATACAAATGAAAGCCAGTGAGAAACTGGATTTATGCTTACTGTTGGTCCAGCTGGATACCCCTTCCAGGTCTACACAAACAAGACTTGATTTCTCCTTTTGACCCATGACCTGTACAATGGCTATCCAGATGAGAGAATGCCTCCAAACTTGTAGGCCAAAGTTATATTCTCAGTTTAAAATCAGAACAGAAACAGAACCACAGGAATGAATTCTACAACAGAACATTTCATAGGCTAATAGCTTTTGTTCTTCAGAGAAAAACTGGCAATGTAGCCGAAGCTGCTGAGTCCCCATTACAAGCAATAAGGCAAAAATATAGAAAATGTTGTCAAGAAAAGGCAATCCGGAAAATCATACTGGGCATAAATGATCCATGATTCAACAGGAATACACAGCAGATGTTTGGCAAAACGACTTTTAAGTATGCTGCATTTACAAGTCAGAGTGACCGCAGGAAAAAAGAAAATTATAAGCCAGAAGGTAAAGAGAAAGCCAAGACCCATTCTGCTCTGGTCTTTGGGATTAAGAAACAGAGCTAAGGCACAGTTCCACATCCAGCGGTAATCACAGGCCTATTTTCTGTTCTCAGAAATGATTGAACTAATTCCCAATATACTAGATACAACTAATCATCCTGGTTCATTCTCTTCTGGATTTTTTAAACAACATTTTTATTGTGGTATAGTTTGAGTCAAGACACTCACAAATTTACCTAATATGTCCATCACAAACTTAATTTTATCAGAATATTTAAATCTCATTTTAAACCTGGATTGGTAAGATTGCACTGCTATGGAAATCAAAACCAGGTGATGATAAAAAAAATCTTTAAACGAGCAAATGTGAACATACAAGGCACTCACTGACTTTTATAATTGCTCTAAAGTTTTACTTAATTTAGATTTGTATAAGTGTTTTCTGAGTGCCATAAAGCAGATTTCAGTTTTTAGTGTCAGATAGAATAAACATTAAAAAAAGAGTACACATTTCTCTCATTCTTGTAAATAGCAATTTTTCCTTTTGTGGCCCTTTTTTATTAATGAATGTGTGTGACACATAATAATAATAATAATAATTAATAATAATAATAGTTTGGGAAGAATTGGGTATAAGCTCACTCACTTTGATCCCTCTCCCCCTCTCCGTGCTCCTCTCCTCTTTCCTTGGTCCCCTTCCCAGTTTTCACAAAGCTTCCTTCCCTCCCTGCTTCCTGTCATCTCTCCTTTATTTTGCACTTTTAATTATTTGTATTTTAGGTTTTTCATATAATAGAATCCATGTGATAGTTAACATTCTGTATTTATTTCCCTTCACACTACAGTTTCAAAATTCATTCATTTTCCTGTAAATGACCCCCTTTTTTAAAGAGTTCTTCTTTTGGGGTAATACTCTATGTACCCCATTTTCTTTATGTATTCATTTGTTGACGAGTAAATATGCTATTCCCATAATTTCACTATTGTACTGCTATAAACATGGATATGCAGGTAATACTATAATATGATTTCTTGAAATCTTTCAGGAAGATACCCAGGAAAGATATAGTTGGGGTAGGTAGGATTTTGTTTTTACTTTCTTGAATAATCTCCATACTGAGTTCTACAGTGATTGTACTTATTTACATTCCCATTGACAATGTAAAACAGTTCCTTCCTGCCTACATCTTCACCAGAACTACTTTTTCCTTTGTCCTGGATGATAACTGTACTTTCAGATGAAATTTTGTTGTTACTTGGATTTGCATTTTCCTAACAGCCAAAGAGGCTGAGCACTTCTGCATGTGCTAAATGGCCACTTGTTTTTCTGACTTCTTTATGTATTTTAAATATGAGTCCTCTATCAGAAAAATAGCTAGCAAAACTTTCTCTCCATTCTGTAGATTGCTTCTCCACTCTCTTTATAGTTTCCTCTGTGGTGCAGAAGTGTGTTAATTCATGAAATCCCTTTTATTGATATTGGGATTATTTCTCCTACACTGAGATTGTGTTCAGGAAGTATTTGCCTTTGCCTAGCAAAATGTTTTGGACTTTTTGTTTTTGTTTTTTTAAAAAATAAAAAGAAGATGCCTTAATTACTTCTCTCTTATGGTTGAGACAAAACACCCAACACTCAAAGTTAAAGAAGGGAAGGGCTGGCCAAATAGCTCAGTGGATTAAAGTGCCTGTAAGCAGGCTCAGGGGCTAGGTTCAATCCACAGGTTGCTGTGCCAGCCCTGCCCCTGGGGCACCATGAGACAGCAATTGAGACTGGGAGTGGTGGCATGTACCTGTAATCCCAGCTCTAGGGAGGCTGTAAACAGGTGGATCACTGTGAGTCCAATCTACTAAGGAGACCCTGAACACCCTGTAGACCCTTCCCTAAAATACAAAATTAATTGAATGAATATATAAATCAAAGTTAAAGAAGCGAATGCTTATTTCACTCAGACTTTGTAGAGATTTCAGTCTCTAACTACCTGGCTACAAAGCAGTATAGTATGGCAGATGAGCATTGCAGAGAAAAAAACAGACAGCTCATGGTGGGCAGAAGGCAGCAAAGCAAGCAAGAGAGGACCACACCTCTTCTCATCTCTTAAACCTTAACCTTTAATCCTAGTGCTCTTGGTCCTAGCATTGCACCCTGAATCAATCCCAGCATCACATTCTCTAGATCCAGCAACCTCTGAGAAAGCCCCACCTATGACCACAGGAGGCTTTGGTGGTGGTAGGCACCCAGCCACAAGTCGTAGGATGAGGTGTTTGATCCATATTGATCCATTTATGTTAGTACAGGGTGAAAAACAAAGTGCTCTATTCATTATGGCACATGGATGACCAGTCTTCCAAGCATCATGTATTTTTAAGAGGTTATCTTTTATCTGGAATTTGTTTTTAGCTCCTTTGTAAAAGATGAGATGGCAAAATATAGTTATAGCCATATATGCATGCATACAAGTGTTTGCTGCTTGCAAAAATAAAGCCACCAAAAAATAAAAATACACACATACACCAAAATAAGACAGAACCACCACATACAGTGTGCTTTCTTGGTGTCTTGGGTGTTTCTCAGGACGTTAGTGAGTTCCTAGCACTCTTTCATTGACAGAGAAGGAGCTGTCTCAAATTCCAAGTGGAGATTCTGCTGTAGGTTCTGCTGTTTACTCACTTTACTCCCTCAGCTTTCTACATTCTTTTATTTTTTTTCAGCTATATCAATCTCAGTTCCACTAACCCTTTAGCTGGCCCCATCAGTGGTCACCTTGTAGGACTCACCTTGTAGGCTCACTCAGAGGACAAGATTGACACCACTGCATAGTGTTCTTGTGGCTTTCCTTCCCCATTGTACTCCTAGCTCAGGCTTCCTACTTCAGTCTGACATAGGACTTGGAAATTCCTGCAGGTCAGCAGGACATAGCTTCACCTACCTGACTTGAGCTGTATTCTCCTTTCTCCAACACCATCTGTAGATCTGAGTCTCTTCATATTATGAGCCAGGAGTCAGGAAGCAAAAGCAGTTTGCCACCTCCTTTTTCTGCATGCATTTGGTCTCTTCGCTTTCCCAGTGAGCTCCAATTCTTTAGGCCCTTCCTGGGTCCCAGGGATCCAACTCCCTCCTTTTTCTCCCTGCAAGTTGTTATATCCCAACATCTGGATTCTGAACAATAACTAAGCTACCACACTCCCAGAAGCCCATCACTTGTTTTTAGAATGTAGATTGGCATGAGATTCAAATGTAGTGTTAGTGTGCAAATCATAATTTCCTGAAAAACTTGGCTAGAATTACTACATTTTTCACTACTCCATCACAATTTTATTTTGCTTGAATTAGCAATAGACCAAGCAGGCAAAGACTGTAATTACAAACAGTAGAATGTGCTAAGATATGAATATATGGTGTAACACTTGAAAAAAACACTGAAAGTCCATACAAATAGATACACTCAAAAGTATTGTGGCTAAGTCAAAGTGAAACTCTAATAAATATTTAAGCATCAAATAGGAAGACAAGAAGATAAATATCCAAAAAATAAATGAAATAGAAAACAAAATAATGCAATGGTAGACATAAGCCCTAGCATAGTAATCATTATATTAAAAATAAACTCTCTAAATATATCAATTAAAAGACAAAAATTGCCAGAGTGAAAAATAAAACATGGCCTAATGTTATGCCATCTACAAGTGACTCACTTCCAGTGACAGAGCTGAGGCACACTGAAGGTAGAAACAAGGAGAAATGTATTTAAAGAAGACTATAATTACATTATCATACCTGGTGACTATATTATGATTACCCTACTCTGTAATTATGTATCAGCACCTTAAAGAAAAGATTTTAAATGTTTTTACCATAAAGAAATGATAGATGTTTGGAAACACAAATATGATTAACCTGATTTAAATATTATACAATGAAAGTACATAGGGAAATATTGCATAGTATCCATCATATGAACCATATTTTTAAAATGAGAACTCACTTTATTATGTTTGTTCCTCTTTCAGAGCATGAACAACAGAAAACAGAGAAAGGAGGGGAG
>PVKA01037970.1:0-20603 GCA_004027165.1 Ctenomys sociabilis | reverse complement strand
TTTTTTTTTTTTTTTTTTTTTTTTTTTTTTTTTTGTCTTTTTGAAACAGGGTCTCACTGTGCAGTTCAGGCTGGCCTTAAGCTCACTTTGTGGCTCAGGCTGGTCTCAAACTCAACAACAATCCTCCTGCCTCAGCCTCCTGAGTGCTGGGATTACAGGCATGCACCACCACACCCGGCGGCAAGTGTTTATTCTACTGAGCTATCTCCTCTGCCCCTAAAGGCAAAGTGCTTTTTTTTTTTTTTTTTTGGCAGAACCGGAAATTGAACCCAGGCCCCAGTGCTTGCCAGGGAAGCGCTTATTCTACGGAGCCATCTCCCTGGCCACCAAATGTCCATGTATTTAACTACAGAGTTTCAAGACATATAAAGAAGGAAATGGTATCCACAATTACAGATGAAAACCTCTGAATTCATCTTCCAATAATCAACAAGTAAAACATTTTCAAGCATATAAAGCTGTCACCAACAGACTCTAATTGATATTTATAAAACACCACACACCCATGGAGCAAAATACAGCTTTTTTTAAAAATTAGAACATTTAGCAAGATCAATTATGTTCTGACTCATAAAACAAGTCAAGGGCCAGCGAGATAGCTCAGTGGACTAAGCACCTGCTTAGGCAAACATAGGGACCAGGGTTTGATCCTGGACACCACACGCTACACCAGCCCCACCCTCGGGCATGATGACCCGGCAGCTGAGACCAAGAGTGTTGGTGTGCGCCTGTAATCCCAGTGCTGGGAGGCTGAAAACAGGAATATCACTATGAGTCCAAGCTGCCTAGTGAGACCCTGTACTGAATACGTTAAAAAATCAATAAGAATAAAGTAAAAGAACTGAAATCATACAGAATGTGTGCATTTTATGATCACAACAATTGAACTAAAAATTAGTGACAGAAATCTTTAAACAGGCAAATCCCTAAACATTGAAATCTAAATTACATCTAAATGGCCATGCATCAAATAGGTTGCCTCAAGAGAAAGTTGAAAGCAGTAATGTGAGCTTAACAAAATTGAAAAAACAGGACACAAATATGTAGGATGCGGCTAAAGCAGGATTGACAGGAAAATCCATAGGGTCAAAGCCTTACATTAGGCAAAAAGTCTCAGGTTAAGGATCTATGCTTCCACCTTGAGAAGTGAAGAGAAGAAGCTCAAAGAAGGAAGAGTTTTTTTTACCAAGATGGCGCCGAAGGCGAAGAAGGAAGCCCCTGCCCCGCCCGAAGCTGAAGCCAAAGCAAAAGCTTTGAAGGCCAAGAAGGCCGTGCTAAAGGCATCCACAGCCGCAAAAAGAAGACACGAACATCGCCCACCTTCCGCCGTGCCAAGACACTGCGCCCCGGAGGCAGCCCGAGTACCCTCGGGAGAGCGCCCCCAGGAGAGACAGGCTTGACCCCTCGGCCGTCATCAAGTTCGCCTGACCAGAGCCAGCCATGAGAAAGATCGAGGACAACAGCGCTCGCGTTCATTGTGGTCAAAGCCAATGAGCACCAAATCAAACAAGCTGTGAAGAAGCTGCACGACCCTGACGTTGCCAAGGTCAACACCCTAATCGGGCCTGACGGAGAGAGGACGGCGTGTGCTCGACTGGCTCCTGATCCGCATTGGATGTTGCCAACGAAATTGATGAACTGAGAAGAGAAAAAAATATGTATTTAATTTTGTTTTGTTTTTTGTTTCTTGGTATCAGCTTTTAAACTCAGGGTGTTGCACCTGCCAGGCAGGCACTTATGTTGCTGAGGTATCACTCCAGCCCTAGGTGGTTTTTTTTGTTGTTTTTTAGGTCTTTTTGAGACAAGGTTTTGCTGTGTAGTTCAGGCTGACCTTGTACTCACTGGGTGTCCCCAGACTGATTTGGAACTTGCAAAGATCTTCCCAGGAGCTGGGATTACAGACCTGCACCATCATGCCCTGCCAGAAAAACAATTTATTTTCTGATTTATTTATTTATTGTATTTTAGGGAAAGGTCTACAGGGTCTCATTACTACATCGGAATCCTAGTGATCCACCTGTTTATAGCCTCTCAAGAGCGGGGATTACAGTTGCAGGCCACCAGGCCGGCCCTTCAGAAAAACAATTTAAAGAATCATTGAGCCCCAGTCAGTTTTTCTTCTGTGCTGGAGATCAAACCTGGGGCCTTGTGTTTACACATCCAGCCCCAAGATGATTATTGTAAGTGATCAGTAGAACTGATAAGCCTGCAATTATACTAACAAAAAGACAAAGAGGAAGGAAGGAGAAGAAGCATGAACTGCTGTTAGTGGGAATGGAAGAAGGGCTATGGAGCCCAGGATGGAGCTTGGCAGGGCCTGCCTGGCAAGTGGGAGGTCCTGAGCTTGATTCCCAGAACAAAAAAGGAGGAGAAAGAAGAAGGAGGAAGATTTGTGTCCTTTCCAAAACTTATGTTTACTAACATTTTATTTTATTTTACTTATTTTGTACTGGGAATCAAACTCAGGACCTTGTACTTGCCAGGCAGTCACTTGTACCACCCAGCCCCAAAACTTTTGTGTAAACTTAATTCCAAATGAAAGACAGCCTGGGTGAGATGGAGCATGCACTGAGGAGACTAAGGCAGAAAGATTGCTATGAGTTCAAGGCCAGCCTGAACTGGACAGTGAGACCCTGTCTCAAAAAACAAAAGCCATAAAATCTCTATGCATCCTGGGAGGTGGAGCCTCATGGATTAATGCTGTAGAGTGTGCTTCTTTTTGAGCCTCACTATACAGTTCAGGCTGGCCTTAAGCTCACTTTGTAGCTCAGGCTGGTCTCGAACTCACAACAATCCTCCTGCCTCAGCCTCCCAAGTGCTGGGATTACAGGCATGCACCACCATGCCCGGCTAACATGCCCAGTTTATGCCATGAATTCATAGGGTATAGATTCCAACAACTCAGGTTCCTTCCATTGGTCCTCACAAAGTGCGCTTCTCTGGAAGGGGCAGGCTGGTGCTTCAGTTGAACCAGGTGCCTTTCTCTTTGGCTTCCTTCTTTTTCTGATCATTTTCCTTGACATCTTTCAGGAAGCTGTTATGACTCTTTAAATGTTTGATATGCTCAATACGCACATTAATCCTCTTGGCAAGTATCTTGCCCTTAACTTGCTTGTTTACAACAATACTAACAGCATGCTGGGTAACACTGTAGACTCTTCTCACTTTGCCATGGTAACATTTTTTTTTAATGTATTTAGCACAGGGTTTACAGGGTCTCACTATGTAGATCGAACTCATAGTGATCCTCTTGCTTTCAGCCTTCCAAGCGCTGGGATGACAGGTTGGCACCCAGACTGTCTTGGTCTCAGCACACCCTGGGGGCAGGGGCGGGCATGCACCGTCGCTGTGCTTTGTCTAGGCAGGAGTTTTAGTCTCCTGAGCTATCTGACTGGCCCTGCCACAGTAACATTTGTGAGGCGTTCCTTTTTGCACAGTACCCATTCCCTTGATATCTAAAATATTACCCTTTTGGTAGATTCACATGTATGTGGACAAAGGAGCAACCGCATGTTTTCTAAAAGGCCTGGAGAACACATACCAGGTTCCCCTCCTCTTGCCCTTTGTGTTAATCATTTTGGCAAATTACAGGAAGATGGCGGTTTCACCCAAAAGCTCATTTCATTTTTAAATTGAAAGAAATTTAAGGGACTGGGAAGATACCCCAGAGGCATAAACCTACCTGGCAAGCACAAGGTTACAAGTTTGATCCCTGGCTCTGCATGTCCTGCCAGCCCTGGAACCCTGGGCATGGTGGCACATGCCTATAATCCCAGCGCTGGAGAGGTTAAGACAGGAAAATCTCTTCAGCCTGGTGGTTACAGAAGTGAGCACAAGGTCAGCCCAAATTGTATAGCAAGGTCCACCTCAAAAAAGAAAACAAAACAAAACAAAAATTTAAACATAGCTGGGTCTGAAGAGGAGGCTGAGGCAAGAGGATTGTGAGTACAAGGCGAGCCTAGACTATATGGAGTCCTGCCTCAAAGGGAAAAACGCACTCACATTCATGCATATACCTGTACATAAATGTTCAGAGCAGTCTGTAATTGCCAAAACCAAAAATGGCCCAAATTTATTTATTTATTTTATTTTTTGTTGCAGGGTCTCACTACACAGTTCAGGCGCATAATGATCCTCCTGCCTCAGACTCCCCAGTGCTGGGATTACAGGCATGTGCCACAACTTCGAGTTTCAGATCCTGCAAAGTATGCCTGGGGTTCCAGGGCCAGCACAGCATGTGGTGCCAGGGATTGAACTCAGGTTCTCATACTTGCCAGGCAGGAACTTGGACCACCAAGCTATCTCCTGAGCCCCAGTTTTTATTTACTTATAGTACTGAAGATTGAACCCAGAGTCTCTGCACTAAGTAACATCTCTAGGTCTGTTTGGTTTTGGTTGACACAGGGTCTCACCGTGTTACTCACGTTGTCATCCCTTGCATTGATCTTCCTGCCTCAGCCTTTTGAATGCCGGGATTACATACATAGGTCACTACACCCAGTGAGATAGGTTCTTACTTATATGGCCAGGATGGGCTCAAACCTGCAGTCTTCCTGCCTCAGGCTCCCAGAGGGCCGGGATTGTAGGCATGTACCACCATGTCTGCCCCAACCTAAGTGCTCCTTGGTGGGTGATTAGATAAACAAACCATAAATACACAGTGGAATACTACTGAGTGATAAAAATAATGTGATGTTAGTACATACTGCACTATGAGTCTCAAAGCTATTTTCCCCAGTGAAATAGTCACCTTCAAAATGTCTCATACTGTACCGCATGAGCTCAAGGCCAACCTGAACTGCACAGTGAGACACTGTCTCAGAAAGACACACACACAAAAGTTTCATATTGGATGATTTCATTATGTATGATCTTAGGGCAAAGGCAGAATGGACAACTAGTGGGTAGTAGACAGGGGTAGGGATTGGAGGGGGAGGCAGCAAGTGCGGCCTCCATGGGTCTCTGGGTAGGGTGGATGAGTAATGAGTATGACAGTCGAGGAGCTGAGTCACCCTGACCCCCAGGCTTGGGTGTCCAAGGCTTGTGCTGACTCAGTTATTGAAACAGCTGGAGGAAGACTGGCCCTGGGTGATGCCCAAGCTGGAGGAGTCTGAGGGGAGTGGCCTCCCAGCTGCTGCCTGTGCTAAATGCACAAATGTATGCGCTGTTAAACATACAGAACCCTCCACAGCAAACCAAAGTAAACTGGAAAGAAAAGTGCAGGCATACTAGCCAGTGCACAGACCTACAACCCCAACTACATGGGGAGGCTGACTCAGGAAGACTGCAAGCTCGAGGCCAGCTGGAGATGTAGTTCCGTGGGAAAGCCTTCCCCCACACTCCTGGATCAGACTGTACTGGGGAGGAGGGAAAAAACAAAACTCCAAAACCAACCCAGAAAAACAGCAACAAAATAACACAGGCATGCTACCCCAGAGTGGTGGTGCTGATACAATATGTAACTTCCAACCTGCTAGATGTCTCATATGCCAAGTTCTTGTCCCACAAAGTTGAAGAATGAATTCTATTTTTTTTTTTTTTTTTTTTTTTTTTTTGCAGAACCAGGGATTGAACTCAGGCCCTTGCACTTTCCAGGGAAGCACTTATTCCACTGAGCCATCTCCCCTGCCCTTGAAGAATAAATTCTAAAGAACAATGGAGGTGAAGAGCAGGAAGATTTATTGGGGAATAACAGTGGGTCCTGAGAGGAGGGACTCCAAGTAGGTTGCCAATGAAGCCACTTCTCTGAGAAAGTTTTATAAAGCAAAATCATAATGTGGGTACAAGACAGTCAAAAATTATAATCAGGGGAGATAGCTCAGCGGCTCAAGCGCTTGCCTGGCAACTGCAAGGTCTTAAGTTCAATTCCTGGTACCAAAATAAATAAATAAATGGAATTAATTTTTAAAAAGTATAACCAAGGGCCAGGAATTCAGCTCAGTGGCACAGCACCTGCCTGGCAAGTCCTGAGTTTGATTTCTGGTACCAAAAAAACAAAAAACAAACCCAGCCAACCAAACAAACAAACAAAAAAACCAAAACAAAACAAAAAACCCTATAATCAACAATAAAATTAAGGGACCAGGGAGATAGCTCAGTAAAATAAATGCTGCCTTGGCAAGCACAAGGACTTGAGTTCAATCCCTGGTTCCACCAAAAAAATAGTCACTCACAAGAGCATAGAGATGACATCATAAACCTTGGTCTTAGGGATTGGGAGAGGATGGCCCACCCCACCCCTAATGAGATAATGGTTTATTTATACATGAACTCTCAGAAGGGTTGTGCCAATAATCCCAAGCTTCCCTTTATGCCTTAGGGGGAGTACATACATCTGGCCATTGTGATTTTAATCTTCAGAGGCACCTCCAGCCTGGCTGTGATGTGCTCTCATATTCTGCACCAGCTCCCTCCATAGCCCAGCCCTGTGTGACTGCCTACACTATTCCTACCTAAGTTAGCTGCCTGTAATAAATAGTCCCAGCTAATTGGGAGGCTGAGGGCAGGAGGAGTGCTTGACTAGGAGTTTGAAACCAGCTGGGCAACATGGCAAGATTGACTTTCAAAACAAACAAAAACCAGACATACTGAGTTACTGGCACATAAGCAACCATCATTTTAACCACTGAGCTATTACTTTGGTAAATTTTTTAATATAAAAGTTTGTTGAGGGCAGATGAGATAGCTCGTTGGACTAAGTGCCTGCAAGTGCAGGGACATGCTGAACTGGCCTGCCCCTCTGGCCACCCAGACTGGAGGGACGGGCCTGGCCGCACACTCCTGTGATCCTAGCGCTGGGGAGGCTGAGACAGAAGGGTCCCTATGAGTTCCAGCTGTGTAGTGAGACTCTGTACCAAATACATTGTTTAAAAAGTTTGTTGAGCTGGGCCTGGTAGTGTCTGACTGTAAGTTGAGGCAAGAGGGTTGGTGTGAATTTGAGACCATCCTAGGTTACACAGTGAATTCAAGGACTGAACTGCATAGTCAGTTTCCCTGCCAATCAATCAATCAATCAATCAATCCTACTAAGGAACTTGCTACTTACAGGTCCCCCAGGGAAGTGTTCTCCAGTATGTCAGTAACATTTTGTTGACTCGGGTCCTGGGCTGGCTGCACTGCAGGGAATTGTTGCCGTTCACCTGTTTTGCAGCAGTAAAAGTAAGAGCTGGGCTTTGAGTCTGTGCCTGTAGTTAGGCTGCCCTGAACCCTCTGTGACCTGGTAGTTTAGCTTTTGTCGGGTGAAAGCCACAAGGTAAGTTCTCTTATAAGGTCTGTAAGGCCTCTCCCAACTCGGGCACTGCCATTTATATCACACTCCAGGGTGGCTTAGATCAAGTTCTGTCTGTACTGAGAATCAACTCATCCTTCCTGGTCACATTCTCTCTGAATTGGTAAAGTATAATTCTCATCCCACTTACAGGATTTTTAAAAAAATGTGCATGTATGTGCTTGCTGTGCTAAGGACTGACCCCAAGGCCTTTTATTTTTATTTTGAGGGAGGGTCACACGAAATTGGTAAATTGTCCAGGCTGGGCTTCAATTTGTACTTCAGCCTCCCAAGTTCTGGAAGTGCAGACTTGTGCCACTGCACTGGGTTCCTCCCATGGGCATGTTTTTGTTTTGTATTCCAGTATTGGGGATCGAATTCAGGACCTTGCGCTTGCCAGGCAGGTGCTTATGCCGCTGAGCTATCTCCCCAGCCCAGCCCCCAGTGATTTTGTAAGGTCACAGCTTTGCTTACTTTCTTTTCTTTTCTTTTTTTTTTTTCTTTCCTTACTTTCAGCAAATCATTTCCCACCAGAGTATTACCCTGAACTTTCCCAAATTCTTTCTTTCTTTCTTTTTTAATGTATTTAGTACAGGATCTACAGGGTCTCACTACATAGATTAAACTCATAGTGATTCTCCTGTTTTCAGCCTCCAAGCACTGGGATTACAGGCAGCTGCTACACACAGTCTCAGTTCCCATCTCAGCATGCCCCAGGGGTGCGGCCAGCACGGCGCACCAGGGATCAAACCCTGACCACTGTGTTTTCCTAAGCAGGTGCTTTAATCCATTGAGCTATCTGGTCGGCCCTTTCCCAAATTATTTCCACTCCTTTCCCAAATTACTTCCACTCCTCTGTCTCTCTCTCTCTTCTGGTACCGGAGATTGAACTCAGGACCCTGTGCTTGCCAGGTAGGCATTTATTCTACTGAGCTATCTCCCTGGCTCTCCATTTTCATTTTTGTTTTATGGATATAGGATCTGGCTACATATTTCAGGAGATACATATAGGATCTGGCTACATATTTGAGGCTAGGTACAGGCTGGCCTCAAATTTGCAGAGCTTCTCCTGACTCGGCTCCTGAGTGCTGGGATTATAGCCATGTACCGCCATGCTCAGCTTCAGTATTTTCTCAAGACTCAGTGTCAGCCCTACAGCCCTTTCTTGGCCTCCTTCTCTCCTGTTTCACCCACTTGGGTCAGTGAAGACCCCTCTGGACCCCTAATAGCTGGAGGAGAGCAATGTCCTGGAAGAGCTTTCCAGGTGTGTACTTTCCAGGTGGCTGGTGACAAAGCAGAGAGGAGGGGACAGGCACTGGGAAGCCAAGAGTGGCATCTCTTTACATCCACAAATGTGAAAGGACTCT
This sequence comes from Ctenomys sociabilis, assembly GCA_004027165.1. Classification (NCBI taxonomy): domain Eukaryota; kingdom Metazoa; phylum Chordata; class Mammalia; order Rodentia; family Ctenomyidae; genus Ctenomys; species Ctenomys sociabilis. The sequence continues at coordinate 11,969 of PVKA01037970.1, read as the reverse complement.
GCATATGGTCTGGAGGCTCAGATTGCAGGGGTCCTCCTGCTGCTCAGATTGTGGAAGAGCAGAAACAGGCAGTGGCTGATGCTGTCAAGCACTGCAGAGGCTTGCACCTCTTCTGCAGCACCCTGTGGGCCATCTGCACTGCAGGGCCCTAGTTTTGGGTCCACAGGCTCTACCCAGCCTGAGGCTCCCTGGGAGAACAAGGCTTCCTCCTGGCTTCCAATCCCGACTGTCCCCATCTGTATCTCCCCCTCTCTAGAAGCCACACTTGTCCCTCACCTCTCTCATCTGAAGGCCTCAATGGTACCAAAGAGCAACCAGTAAAGGTTCCTTTCCCATACCCTAGCCCAACAGGGAAAGGCCTGAGAGAACTGCACCACTGCTGTGGCTCCTGGCCCTGGGTGACACTTCCGGGGCTGGGAGCCAACACTGAAAGGTGGGTATGTGGGCTGGAGGCCAGACCCGTGGGTTTCTGGGTGGGTCAGCTTGGGCTCTCTGTGACTTAGAGACTGAGTAGAGGAAAGGGGAGCAAGGGATACAGCTAAAGCCTGGGAAAGTTACAGCAAGAGAGGAAATATTCCCAACAGCAAGGAGGGCAGGGGCCTTGTCCATCTGAGGGGAAAACAATGACCCACAGTTGGGACAGCAGAGGACTGGGGGTCAGGCCTTGGCTGCGAGGATGATTTCCAGGTCACTAGAGGGTAGAGTGAGGCTACATAGGTCAGCCAGCACTTCAGAGGGAGACTTTGTCTCAACAAACACCCCCAAAGGCAAGGCATGGGTGGATGAATTGGGAGAAATCTGAGGACCAGAGAGCAGTCACTTACACCCCCCCCCCACTGTGTCAGACTCTCTCTGCACCCTTAATTCTCACATGTTTGAGCCATCTGCATCTAGAAAGGGTCCATTTTGCAAAGTAGGGAACTGATGCTAAGAGAGACAAAGGAAGGGAACCTTCCCAGAGTCGGGGCTCCTGAATGCCAGAGCCAGGGCTTACTCATTGCTAGCTTTACTCCTCTTTATCACCCTGCTTGGCCCCATACCAAGTTCCTGTCTCCTCTGACCTATAATTTTCAGAGGTGGGGAAAGAGCTCGAGTTAGTCTGCTCCTGTCCTCTGGACATTAAGCCAGAGGCTGAGAGGAAGCCATTGTAATGGCGAGACTGGGGCCTAGATGAAGAGCTGACCCTGGCTGTAGAAGACTGTAGCACTCTTCTGCACCAGTGCCTCTTTCTAGCCTCCTCACCCTGCTTTTCCCCCTTCAGTGGCAACTCTCTTAGGGGTTGCCCTGGTGACCTCACTTACACTAAAGCCTCTACTGTTTGCCACACCTGAATCCCACAGTACATTTCTGGGAGCACTGGCCCTGGGCCCCAGGCTGAAGGGGTGCCCCATGCCTAGAGCCAGGGAACAGAGGTATTTGGTTCCATGGGGCTGGGGACATAGCTCAGTTGCAGGGCACAGGGCTATCATGTGCAAGGCCCTGAGTCTGATTCCTCCTAGCACTGTGAGAATCACAGCTCAGGGCTCTGGCTCTACCCAGCCCCTACTTTACTGGTGTGGACACTGCCCTGACATCTGCTACACTGCAGCCTGATTTATAGCTAGCAGGGACCTGCACACTGAAGCCCAGGGAAGCAAATGAGCTGCTTTGGACCACGTATCTCAGCTTGTACAACTCCAGGGCTCCTATCACAACTACTGGTGGTGCCTCTCCAGAAGCTGCTAGAGCCACTTCTGCTCCTTAAGGTAAGGCAGTGTATATTCACCTGGATGGAGCCGTCAGTCACTCAGTCCAAAGTGGGCATGGTGGAACATGTCTATAAACCCCTACTCCAGAGGCTGAAACAGGAAGACCATCATGAGTGTAAGGCCAACCTAGGCTATGTAGTTCATGGCCAGCCTGCACTTTTCAGACTTTGTCTCAACAAGCAAAAAACAACTGAATCTTCTGTCTGAGCCTTCTGAGTGCTGGGATTACAGGTGTGTGGTACCACATCCCACCCTCTACCCTCTTGAACCTGTCTACCAGACACGGGGTAAATCCTCCCTTCCCTGAGACTTCCCAAAACCTTACAAGTGTCTCTTGGGCCTTACTTTCAGAAAATTGCAAGCTGGGCTGGGGATATACCTCAGTGGTACAGCATCTACCTCGCAAGTGTGAGATTATGAGTTTGATTCCCAGTACTGAAAAAGAGGAAAGCTGCCTATGGTAAAGCTCAGTGGTGAGGTGCACACCCAGCATAGGGGAGCCCCCAACACCACACCCGTCATACACAAATTGTTTCAAGAGTTATTTATAAGCATTTGCCATCACAAAATGAGCTCCTCAGAGGAACAGGGTGACCTGTTTGGCTGGAAAGCAAGTGAGCATCTTAAGAAACGTGAGCTCCTTGTACCATAGGACTGCTCAGGTTCCAGGTTAGTGTTCTTCATTCTCCTCCTCTGGGCTCAAATTTTCAGCAAGTAGTGTGGAGGTTTGAGGAACACTGCCAACTGCTGACTCCAGGGTCCCCTTCCCCCAAAGGCCTGAGCAGGTTTCCTGGACTCTTTACTGCTCTGTGCAAGTGTTCCTTTCAAGGCCCTGGAGGACCTCTGCCAAGTGGGCAGGGGTAGCCCATTCCCCAGGCACCTGCCACACTGTGCCTATGGGCCCTAGAGTGAAGGTACACCAGTGTGGGCCGTAGGGGGGGAGGTGCAGGACAGCTGCCTCTTATGTCCCTCCCAGCCTCACCCAGCTCTGCTGACTGCCCCTCAGCAGGTCTGAGCTGCATAGCACCGCAAGCAGGAAGGGGACAAGATACAACAGAGAATAAAAAATCCAAAGGGGCCAGGGAGATGGCTCAGTAGAATCCCTGGTTCTGACAAATAAATAAATAAATAAATCCAACCAGAGACCTACTTAGTCTTTTCTTCCATTCTCCTTTATTTCATAAACACTTAGTTACAAGTTGCACAAATCAAAAAATAAAAGAAAGAGGAGGGCATGGGGAAGAGTTCTGCGATGTGTGGGAGCAGGGATGGAAGGGTTGGGGCCAGTCTGTTCCTCCCCGCCCTGACAGGGCTGCGGTGCCTGCAGTGAGACTGAGGAAGAGGTGGTGAAGAGCAGGGCATCTGAGGGAAGGGGAGACCCCTGCGCCTGAGGACCCTTCAGTGCATGGCAGGGCTCAATGGGGAAATGAGGATGGAGATGGAGCAGCAGAGTGAAAACTCAAGTTAGTGGACACAGGACAGGTGGAGGTATGGTGAGAAGGGGGCTGAAAACGGAAAAGATGGGTGGGGCAGTGAAAGGTTCTCCCTGAGACCCCCAGGGAGAAGGGGGGTGGCTTGCCTGTTAATTTAATATTAAACTGGGTGGGAGCTGGAGAGGAGAAAGTTATTTTCAGGGATGATTTCTCAGCCTCTCAGCCTGCACCTAGAAGAGAAAGACAAGCATGTGTCAAAGGGAAGAAAAAACATAAGTGCTAGGGGAGGGGCTTTATCTTCTACTCCAGGACAGCATCTTCCATTTTCCATGCCAGCTGAAAGTGCACAGTTCACAGGCAGCATTAGCTGGGAACCCAGATTCCTCTCTGCTGGGGGTGGAGGAAGGTCACAGATTGGCTCCCCAGTCCCCACCTGGGGCTGTTACGCAAGCCTCCATCCCCTTAAATACTTACAGGAGAGCCTGAGGCCCAGGGCCTTCACCAGTCATAGCGACGGGACTGTCGGGAAGGGGAGTCCTCAGGTCCCTGGATGGCCAGGCGTGGCGGACCCTCGGCCCTCCGCCCCCCACCTGAGGAACTCTCATGCCGCCGGAACTCCAGAGGGCGCTGCGGCCGGAAGCGGGATGTCTCCCTCCGCCACTCATCATCAAAGGCAGCAGCCTCACCTGGGGAGGACAGGGAAGCTACAGCACCTCTGTGCAATCTTGAGATGGCCCTGAGCTCTGCCATCAACAATCCAAAACCAGACTGAGAGAGGTGAGGGTAAGGGGTGGCAGCAGCTGCACTCAGCTCTCCAGGTTTCACCATGGTCCCTAGCATTAGGAGGGCAAAGGCAAGACTACTGGACTTAGAAAACTGTAATTACACCAATTGTGGGTGTTTAACAAGCATCTGCTGGTTTGAAAAAAATAACATAAGGGAAAAAAACAAAAACAATGGATCCATATGAAGATACACTCAACACATGACTTCGGCAGCACCTGCCTCTTTGGTCTGGGATTCACCTGTAACTGTGCCCCATAACTATGTGTGGGATGGATGGAGGTGGCTAGGATTCAGGTCATAGGACAAGGGTAAGTGAAGCCTCACTCTCATCCAAATTGATATAGTCCTGTCGTTCCTCCTGGTCCCCTGTACGGTGGTTTCGGGAGCGCTGGAGGATGTGAGCCCTGTCTCGGATGTGGTGGCCAATGGACATCTGCTCCAGTCCACTGTCTGAGTCCCGGACAGTCCTCCGTGTCTCCCGGATCTGTGCCGAGACAGAACCCAACACACTGATTCCCCCCTTCTAAAGCTCTGGCTACATTACCCCAGCACCCACAGCCCATTCTAAAGTGCAGCTTGCTTCTGCCCACTTACCCCACCAGGCGCTGAGCGCATCTCTGAGGTCTCCTGGTAGACCTTGGGAGCGCCATCACCCGTGTTGGAGTAGGAGATGACAGTGGAGGACGAGAAGGTCTGGCAGTTCCCCCCAGCTGTCATATGTTCCTGAGGACAGGGGAGGGTACAGCCAGTGGTGAGCACTCTCCTGAAGCAGAAAGACTAGCCTTTAACAGTATTTTTTTAATTAATTAAAAAAAAATTTTTTTTAATGGTACTAAAGATTAAGCCTAGGGCCAGGGCGATAGCTCAGTAGAATAAGCACTTGCCTGGCAAGTGCAGGGTCTTGAGTTCAACCTCTGGTATTGCAAAAAGAAAAGGATTAAGCCTAGCACCACTAATTACTCTTCATCTCCATTTCCAGTCTTTTTTTCTTATTTTGAGACACAATCTAAGTTGCCCATGCTGAACTTGCTCACATTCTTCTGCTTCAGTCTTCCAAGTAGCAGCTATTACAGGTACCCACCAATGCACTCAGTCAGTTGCCTGTGTCTTTCCTACCAAATATGAGAAGGGAAACTCAGGATTCCTGAGTTCAGTACTAACCCAGAACTTTATACAGACTCTCAGTTTTCTATGAATACAGTTGCCTCTTCATATTTGGGCCTGAGGATGGACACAGGGTCCAGGTTCTGATCCAGTTCCTTCCCCCGTCTTGACCCCTTTGCTGCCACAGTCCCCAGAGACCCTCCTGTGTCAGAGGGCAGGTGTTGCCAGCCAGCACTAAAGAAGTCTGGGATAAAGATGACCTAAGTCTCACCATGTTCCCGATCATGTCATTCATCATCCCGAACATGTCCATGAAGCCACCTGACTGGAAGAAAAACATGGAAGACGGGAAAGTAAAGTCAGTGCTCAGTGGCCTCCTGGCCACAGAACCCCCTCCTCTTCCTCTGCATTGGAGCAACTGCTCTTGCCTTCTCCTTAACACTGGTGCTTCTCTCTGGGCACTGACACTGTGTGGCTGTTCTCATCCAATTTTCACTTTCCCAACTGCCCCAACTGCCCTATCTCCAATGATTGTTAGAGAGGGAGCCAAAGTTAATGGAAAAAAAAAAAAAAAAAGTTAATGGATACTAACTGCCCTTCCCCTGCACCTCTCTCCTGCAGAAAGCATGCTTTGCTACACAATTACATTTTCTGGCTGGAAAGGGCATAGGAGCCAGCAATCTGGAAGCTAGTAGGAAGCCTGCCAAGCTCCCAGTTTTACAAACAGTATGGACATAAAATATCTGTGGACATCAGTAGGGTTTTCCAAGGTATACATTTGCAAACAACATCTAAGGTTTTATTATGTTTCTGAAGCAAAAGGAAAGACAAGGACTCACCATTCCTAGCATCCCAAACGGGGAGACAGCCCCAGCCTGCAGGAATATACAGAACAGAAATTAACTGGAGCCTACATTCTGCTTCCTCACAATTCTGATCCAGGCCCACGGCCTCTAAATATTTTTTCTTTTTCCTTTCCTCTCAAACGGGGGCACAAAGCTCTTTTCTTACTCCCTGCTTCCACTCCAGCAAAAATGTTGCACTTGATAAGTCGCTTGCAGTGTAAGAAAAAAAAAATACTGTCTCACTAATCACCGGATACCCTTTCTCTGGTTCTCAGGGTGGTTTCCTCACATATACCTGCATCCTACGGCTGGCAGGCCTGGTCCCTGGCATGTTGCCATCTGTGATGCTGAGGAAGGGGCTATATCCAAAGCCACCGGACAGCATGCGGCTCATGTGCTGACGGTGAATGGCAAAGGGGTCCCTGCGGCGTGAGAAGAAAGGATAAGTGTTGGAGGGGCTTACCTCTCCCCACCCCTAAAACAGCAGTCAAGGGGCACACCGTCACAGATGTGACTTCCCTTCAAGTTGGAACTGCGTGGAGAATCCGGCCAGTTCCAATCATGGAAGCCCACATGTCTATCTGAAGTGGAGTGGGATGTGAGGGGGAGGGAATTCTCACATCAGGAACATGGGATCCTCAGGCTCCACGTCCCTCATGAAGCGGAACATCCTGATCTCAGCTCCAGGGGGCTCCACACTGGAAGGAAAGATGTGGCAGTTCAGTTACTCGGGGGCGGTCAGGGTTCTGCACACCCGCCTGCTCAGTGCACCGACTCTCGGGGCACAGCTCCTTCCAAATACTGTAACTGAGCTCCGAACTCTAGGGTGCGCCTTCTCTAGGGGTCCCACACAAACCCTGGGGAGTGAAGAGCGCTCCAAACTCATCTCAATTAGGGCCAGGAAAGCCTCCCAGCCTCTTGGTGTCTGACCTCCCCCACTCGGAGCCATCCTCCCCCAACCCAGGGCCTGGAGTGCAGCCCGGCTCTTCTCCGACGCTGCAGTTTCTGAGGAAAACCAGGGACGGACGGACGGGCGGGCGGACGGACGCGCGGGCGGGCGGGCGGCAAGCGAGCGAGGCTCGAGCTCCCTCCTCACCCGGGCGCCCGGCCCTGCACCCACGGCCCGCCGCCGCCTCACCGCTCCCCGCCTCGGGCTCAGCGGCCCATCCGGCTGGTCCCGCGTCTCGGTGCGTTGCAGGGTCAGTCACTGCCCGGGTCGCGGAAATGATCAGGGCTCAAGCTCCAGGTGGCCTCCAACCTCAGCTGCCACCTCCGTACCCCCACCCTCGGCTCGCGGAGCTCCAACCTCTGCCGGCCCGGACGGAAGTGACGTCATGACGAGACGCCTCGGGGCGCGGGGCGGGGCTTCTGGATGCGTGGGCGGGGTCTCTAGGTGGGCGGGGCCTCGGGAGGCGCTGTAAGGCCTCATTAATAAACCAGATCTGGCTTCCGCAGACCAGCGCAGTCTCCCGGCTAGGTGGGCAAAGGGAGAACCAAGTAGGGCAGAGGAGCAAGGTGGGCGTATCCCCTCCGGAAGGGGTTGGGGCCCTAGGATCCCGGAGGCCTTTAGGCTGTCTACCGGGAGGAGCAGCGAGTGGCCGCCAAGGACGGAAGGGTAGCGTTTCTGCGGGGAAGGCACTGTGGTCGGTCCCGGCGGAGGCGGAGCGCTCCCGGGAGGGCGGGTCCTCGGAGTGACGCACTGGCGAGGGACCGCTCTCCAGCCCTAATCTAGTTCCTGGTTGGAAAAGACCACTGGGCATGAGCTGCCAGATTGTGAGAATGGCCACCAGGTGGCGCTCCTCGGTCAGGCTGGACCTTCAGCCCCCTGGGAATTCGTGCCGGCTGTGCTCCAGGGCACCCAGGGACCCGCGTGTTAAGGTGGATTGGGCAAAGGAGCTGTTTCTAAAATCTGTTAGGTTTTAAGTTTTCTTTTTTTTTTTTTTTTTTTGATACTGGGAATGGGACGCAGGGCCTTGTGAGTCCTAAGCACGTGCTCTACTACCAAGGAGCGCTGGCTCCTGGAATCTTTTAGTTTAGTGCTAATCTTCCTTTTCCCTAACTCTGTCCTCAAAGGCCTGATTCAGGCCTTCGCTGAGTCTTTAGTGAGGTAGATAGGTCCAGGGTCTCAAGTGGGAGAACGTGGGGTGAAAAGCTCAACGAACAAGGATCGCTCGGGGCGGAGCTAAAACTGGGTCTGCAAGACCTGAGTCCAAACCCAGAGGCGGATACTTTGACACACCAAATGTTTGGCAAAAAATCTGGCTCCGCTGGAGAAAAAGGCCCTCCCCCTGGGGTCAGGGATTTGACCTGTATAGGATAGACTTTGAACCTAATTCATCCAAACTCCAACTCCCCGGAATTCTTTACTCTGGCTCTTAGCCAGCCGCCTTGGTGCTTTGTAACCCTAAGAGAAAGGCTTGTTCCCAAGGGCTCCCTGGGGAGGAGGAGAGAGTCCCTGCTGACTGTGGAGAAGGGACTGGGCAAGGGCTTCTCACGTTTCTTTGGACTGGATCTTTATTGAAGAGGAAATACTGGTGGAGAGACAGATACTAAGATAAGTTGGCTAGCTGGCAAGGTCAAAACCGAAAGAATACAAGAGAATTTGCTTTTCATTGATATTTCTGGGAAGAGATTTAATAAAATCTTTTAAGTTTCTAGAAATTCTGCTAAGCAGCTGTCCTTTCTACTTGTTTCAAAGAGAGCAAATTAATATCCAGACAAGATACCCCAGTGAGCATTCTGCAACCCAAGTCTAACTAGGGAAATCCTTCCCAGATTTTTTTCTTTTCTCGTTTTTTTTCAAAGCAAGTTCTTTTGGTTTGTTTGTTTCTTTGTTGTTTTGGCAGAACCAGGGATTGAACTCAGAGCCTTGCACTTGCCAGGGAAATTCTCAGACCTCTTCCTGGTCCCTTGTTTTTTGTTTTTAAGGGTTTTTTTTTTTGGGGGGGGGGTGGCTACTGGGAATTGAACTCATGACCTCGACACCAGCCAGGCAAGGTCTGAAACATTAAGCTAAGTCCCCAATCCCCTGTTCTTGTTTATTTTGTATGGGAATTAAACTCAGGACCTTGCATTTGTCAAGCAGGCATCCGGCTGCTGTGTTATATCCCCGACACTATTTTTGTTCTTTAGTTTTGTTTTTTTGAGACTAGGTCTTGCTGTGTAGTTCAGACTGGCTTGAACTTGCAACAACCCTACTGCCTCAGCTTCCAGAATGCTGAAATTACAAGCATGGCTGCCATGTCAGGCTTCAAAGCAAGTTCTTTATTGTCTATCCAATCAAAAATGTTCATGAGGGATGGGGATATAGGTCACTGGTGCAAGTGTCTGCCTGGGCCGGGGAAATGGCTCAGTAGAATAAGAGCTTGCCTGGCAAGCACCATGGCCTGAGTTCAATCCCTGGTTCTGGGGAAAAAAAAAAAAAAAAACACAAGGTCTTGAGTGCAATTGCTGGTACCAAAAAAATGTAATGAAGATCACTGAAAGTTCAAAGCCAACCTGGGCTCCATAGTCAAGAGCATAACAAGACTGTCTCAAGAAAAGAAAAAAATAATGAGATCTTGCACCGTTGTACTAAATTTAAATAGAATAAGATAAGAACATCCCTACCAAGGGCTGGCCAAATAGCTCAGCAGATTAAAGAACCTGCAAGCAGGCTCAGGGGGCAGGGGCTCAATTCCTGCTGCACCGGTCCCGCCCCCCTGGGGCATGCTAAAACGGGAGTTTGGTGGCCTGCACTTGTAATCCCAGCTCTTGGGAGGCTGTAAACAGGTCACTATGAGTCTGACCCTGAACACCCTGTAGACCCTTCTCTAAAAAATACAAAAAAAAAAAAAAAAAAAATCCTCACCAGTCTGAGACATACAATCCTCTAGCCTCCTTGTTTCTGTTTTGATTACCTAGTAGCCTCTACCTACTGCCGTTAGGTGTCTGGAACCCTTGTTCCTTTTAAAACTTAAGAATCTCAAATCAGTCATTTTTACTTTTTCTCTTTTGGGGTCTTAGGGATTGAACCTAGGACAGTGATGGCAACCTTTTAGAGGTGAGTGCCAAACTGCAGTCCCAAAACCACTTATTTATCTCGAAGTCCCTCCCAATACTGCAGTTAGACTTGAATACTGAGGATTTAGTTTAGAAAAGAGTAACTTATCTGACGCATGACTGCTGGAGTGATCTGATTCTTGGTCTGACAGAGAGGGCTCTGAACACGGTCTTTGTGCCTCTGGTTCACTACCACTGCCCATTGGCCTCCTGTATGCTAAGAAAGTACTCCACCGCAAAATTACATCCTCATTCTATTTATTCATGGATGAATGAATGAGACAAGTTCTCACTAAGTTTCCCAGTCTGGCTTGGAACTTGTGATCGTCTTGCTCTAGCCTCCCAAGTAGCAGGGATTAACTTCATTTTACCTTTTTGAGATTTAAAATCATGAATCATCTCTCCTGGTCATATTTATAAATTAGAATTTAGTGTTTTACAGCCAGGTATGCTGGTACACACCTGTAATCCCTACACATTAGGCTGAGGCAGGAGGATCCCCTCTTTGGAGGCCAGCCTGGGCTACATAGTGAGGTGCAGGGCAGCCTGAATTATGTCCCAAGACTCTTGTCTCAAAAACAAACAGAAGAAAACAAAAACCCAAAACATGAATAACTAGGAGTGGAGGAGATGCTGGAATCAGGCAGATGAGATTCGCAAGTGACCATAGTTGCTGTCTGCCTTCATGCCCTCTTCTTCTGTTTGCTTCTCTTCCTCCCTGCTCATCTGTCTTCTCCCTCCCCTCCTTCCTTTTAGCCCAGTGAAGTGGAAGCTAGGGCTCGCTCTCCAGGACTGGAGTTCCCATCACGGATTGTGTTGGAGGAGCCACCATGCAGGTGGGAACCAGGCAGAAGAGGCTAAAGGCTGCTAGGAAGGAAGACAGGGAGCCGCAGTGACTCCTGTAGTCTTCATTCTCCTGAAGCCAAGGGCAGGAAGTCCTGGAGCGGGAAGAGCAGAGCTGGAGATGGGGCTCGTTCCATGTGAGGGCACACATGTGGAGCAGACCCAGGGTGGCTGGATGTTTGAGCAGAGGGAGGGCAGAGCAACAACGTTGGGAAAGCACAACAGTGCCTGCATCTTAGGTAGAAAAGCAGCTTATGCATCTCAGGAAACTTTTTTCTATTTTATCACCTGTGCTGGAGATCAAACCCAGGGCCTTGAGCAGCAGGAAACTGTAGTATGCCTGGTGTGAAGTAGGCGCTGAAGAAACAGCATTTCTTAAATTATGATTGAAAACCATAGGTAATTCAAACTTAAAGTCAGTAAAGAGCTGTGCTTGGTGCCACACGCATATGAAACCAGTGCTCAGGAAGCTGAGACATTAAGATTGCTGCAAGTTTTAAGCCAGTCTGGGCTACAGAGCAAGCCATTTGAGGAGACCCGGAATAGGACTTGGAGAAGAGGCCCCCAAGGAATGTAGAGGATCCAGGAAGGGGAAGCAGGAAAGACAAGGAAAGTCTAGACTAATTACTGCCCATGAATGAGTGAACAGAGGCAGGCCCTGCCTTTTGAGGTAGGAAATAAGGGGTTGCTCTGGGAGCACTCAGAGGTGATGGACAGAGAGCCCAGGTCAACACCTGCACTGGAGAGAAGACCATGCTGAAGAGGAGGCATTCCTGGCTGGACTCTCCTGGAAGGGATCACTCAGCTCTCAATTAAAATGTCACCACCTTTTAGCTAATTTTTGGTTTTGGCAGAGCCAGGGCTCGAATTCAGGCCCTTGTGCTTGTCAGGAAGTGCTTATTTTACTGAGCCATCTCCCCAGCCCCCAAAAGGTCACCACCTTTTATTTTTATTTATTTATTTATTTTTTGGTCTTTTTGAGACAGGGTCTCTCTATGCAGTTCAGGCTGGCCTTAAGCTCACTTTGTAGCTCAAGCTGGTCTTGAACTCACAACGATCCTCCTGCCTCAGCCTCCTGAGTGCTGGGATTACAGGCCTGCGCCACCACACCAGGCTAACCACCTTTTAATGCTAAGTACGCCCCCTGTGTTTTTTTTTTTTTTTTTTTT
>PVKA01037969.1:0-20604 GCA_004027165.1 Ctenomys sociabilis | reverse complement strand
TTAAACTCAGGCCCTTGTGCTTGCCAGGGAAGCACTTATTCTACTGAGCCATCTCCCTGGCCCCAGTTATCACTCACTTTTAATCCATCTTTACACACTCAAGACCCAACCACTTCTGATAAGTTCACCTAAGAGCATGTGAGACTTTGGGGACCTCTAGACACAAGTTGTAACAGGTATTCATTAGGCTTTATTGTATTTATTAAAAGATATTCTTGTCTTTAGTTCCTACAATCTAGGATATTGGACAATAATTTTTTCTCAGCTATAATTCATTAACTATTTTCTGTATAGGGAAACATGAACTCTCAGGAACAAAAACATAGGTTTGATATATTCTAACCACACAAATAAAAATGAGGATTAAAGGAACCTTAGATGGATTGGAAGATACTGAAGAAGAAAAGCTGCTATCAAAAATTAAGAAGTTTTGTTTGTTTGCATAGACTATTTTTAAAAGTGCTTTCTAGGAATTCTTTTCCTTAGTGTCATGTATACAGTGACACAAATATGGGAGGTGTAATTGAATCACCCCAAAATGTTTAGGAATGAGATATTAGGATTAGCTATATTTCCTATTTAGGTAGAAGCAGCCTCTTATCTCAGTCTAGATTGTGAAGCTCTTTCAAATGTGATTCAGTCCACTATCAGTGTAGTAAACTTTGTTGTTATTGTTATAATTTCAATGAAAGATTGACCTTATTCTCATTGTCTGGTAGGAAATGTGGGAAATTGACCAAAGAGAATTCGTGCTGTTACCCTGGATTCTTATAGTCATTTGCTTTTCTTCCCCTTCTAAAAGAGAAGAACAGAAAAACTACAACCAGTAAGTGATTCTAGTTCATTGTGTTTTATATTTGTTGCATTGTATGGCCATCTCACATTTATCTTTTATTATTTAGCTGATATTTGTACAGTTTCTAGTAATTCACAAAGCATCTTCTTATGTATTTCATTTAACTGATCCTTATAGTGAGCCTATTAGGCAGTAAACACTCAAAGGCATCGATTTAAATGCCCAAGATTATATAGTTGATGAGTGTTATTACCAAATGTATATATTCCTTCTTCAAGTCCAATTCATATGTAGCATTTCTAACTCTCCATAAAGTGGCTATCTATATTTGTAGTAAGGAGATAATTAAAGATAAGTAGAGTTGTAGTGTGGGGCCTAATCCGACATCACTGGTACCCAAATAAGAAGACATACTAGAAAGTTCTTTTGTTCTTTGTATACCATGTGAGAAACTAACAAGAAGATGGTCATCTGTAAACCGAGAAGTTTCTCCCCAGCACCTGACTGTGCTGGCATCTTGACCTTGGACATATTAGCTTCGAGAACGTCTGGAAGCTAGTGCTTGTTGTTTTAGGCACCCAGTAGTGGCATATGAATACAGATTTTGGCACTGAGATTTTGAGGGTTACTGCAACATATACCTTAAAGTGTTGAAGTGGGAGAGGTTGATCATATTACAAAAAGTCCAGATTATTGTTAAGGGATAGTTGGTAGACATAGGCTGATAAAAACAATTCTGGAACAGGAATTGTTTACTGGGGAGAAAAAAGAGAACTGAAGAAAAAACTTTGATCACTTTGGAGAACACATGTATTATTATGAACAAGATGTTGGTAGAAGTATGATTTCAGAATAAAGTGTGAAACAGCTTATTGGAAACTGAATGAATGGCTACCCAATTGGTTTAACTATGTTCCAGTGTTTTCTGGAAGGCAGAATTTGGAAACAATGTGCTTGAATATTTAGTTGATGAGATCTCTTGAAGTGTTGGAGGAATGACTTGGTCTCTCCTTCCATCTATGGTACAATGCAGAACAACAGAGATAAACTTAACAAGAGTTTGAAGGTTTGGAAAATTCTCAGTTTATATTGCAAAACATTAAAAAGTGTATTCTTAAGGGTATGGCTGAACAATTATTTGATAGGGAGGTTAGCTATCTTAGCAGAGGCCAGAGGTGGAGATGGAATTACATCAGCAAGATGCTGCTAGTTTGGACTAAAGGGCATAGAAAAGGAGGACAAAGCAAATAAAGCTATCAGGCTTCTGAGATTCTTCAGGAGGAGACCACAGTGCTTCTCTCTGCAAACCTGATTTATTCCTCAAGAAAGGAAAGTGTGATCTCAGACACAATGCAGAGGTCAGGGGGCTGCTGCTTTGGCTTCAAAGAGCAGATCCTCTGCTTTCATTACAGCAGCCAGGCTCTCTTGGGGTGATGCCATCACACCAGCGGGCAGGAGGTAGGAGCACTGAGCTACACAGAGTGATTCTCGAGCCTTAAGGTCTGATAGAATCCATCTTGCTACTTTTGGAACTTTCTTGAGATCTGGTACCCGTTCCTTCTTTCCTATTTCTCTCTTCTGGAGTGGGGGCCCATTTTTCCTGGACTGTCCTACCACTATATTTTGGAAGGATTTATCCCGTGTATGGAGGGGAATTTTTACCTCAGGATGATTCATATTTTGAGTTTCACCTGTATGAGACTTAAATGATATTTAGATGCTCTGGAATTCAGGCTGCAAAGCATGTGCTGGAATGCTTAAGACTTGTGGCCTACTGAAATAGAATAAATGTATTTTTCATGTGAGAAGGACATTCGTTTTGGGAGGCCTGCTTACAATCAAATGGAGGAAAAGAGGCTGGCTCTACCCTCATTTTTGCTCTTGGTGCTTTGCTGTGTTCTACCACCCAGAATCTTTGCCTCTTTGCCGTGCCACTCTGCCTTAGTGCCTGCTGATTATGGACTGAAACCTCCACAAAATATGAGCTAGATTTATTAGCTTAACTTTGGGTGTTGGGTATTGCATCCCAGAAACAAATGAAAAGTAACTAAAATAGTATGTTTCTGTGAAAATACAAACATATGACATATACTTAATCTGCATTTTGGTAGATGAAAATCTTCCTATCGTTACTTGATTTCCAGTTAATTAACTAAATATTTATCAAATTTGATGATTTAGAAGGAGTACAATATATGATCAAGAGTCTTACTCATTGCATTTGAGTTTGGGCAATGATTTATCACTTGGTAAATGTATAGCCTTGGTGTAACTGCTTAATCTCTTTATATCTCACTTGTATAATTAACGATGATGAATAAATTATAGATATCTTATGTACAGTGAATACAGTTAATATCATACTACATACTTGAAATTTTCAATAGATCTTAACTGTTCTCTGCCCATTTGTACACAAATGTGGTAACTATGGAAGGTGCTGGATATGCTAAATAGCTTGACTGTGGCAATGATTTCATAATGTATATATATATATAATATATATTGAATAATCACATCATAAAATCACTGAATTCCTCTAAAAAGTAGCTAATCGCCTTAGCCTACTTGGGCTGCTATCCAAAAATACAAAGGGTATATTTGTAACAAAAGCATATTTATTTCTCAGAAATATGGAGTCTTGAAGCCCAAGATTAAGACATCAAAAGATTTGGTCCATAATGAGGGTAAAAATTTTGTTTACAAATGACAACTTGCTGTGTTTTCAAATGGTGGAAGGAGTGAGGGGCCCTACTTTATAAGGGCACTGATGCTAATAGCTAAGGTTCTGCTCTCATGGTCCAATCACTTCCTCAAGGTCCTGTCTCCCAATATGTCACATCAGGGGTGGGTCTTAATGTGTAAATTTTGAGGGAGCAAAAACATTCAGAGCTTACTGGATAGGGTTATTGGGAATCGTAACTCTCAATATTGGGCATTGACTATTGACTGTAGGGTTATTGGAAAGTCATCGCTTGCATAGTGGGTGCATTATAAGTGCTCCATAAACATTAACTATGAGGAGGTCTCTCATTACTCCTCTGTACCACCACCAGTGTTTCCAAACCATATCTGTGATAGTTATCACAGCAATAGAGAGAAGAAAAATGTGAAGTCTGTTAAACAATTTTTGGCTGAGCTTTATTCTTTTGTGGTTGATATACATTTTTATTGACAAAGAAAGACTGGGGAGAGGAAGAATGGAAGCTACAGTAACTGTGTGACTAGGGGAAGAGGCTAGGAGAATTTGTGAGCAACTATTGCCTGATTTTTTTTTTTTTAACATTTTTTCATAGTCTTTTTTTTTTTTTTTTTTTTTTTTTTTTTTGTCTTTTTGAGACAGAGTCTCACTGTGCAGTTCAGGCTGGCCTTAAGCTCACTTTGTAGCTCAAACTGGTCTCGAACTCACAACAATCCTCCAGTCTCAGCCTCCCGAGTGCTGGGATTACAGGCCTGCGCCACCACGCCCGGCTCATAGTCTTATTGAAGAACAAATAGCAATGAGACAGTTTCAAGTAAAAATAGTAGAACAGATTCAATAATTAATACATTGCATATTGTTGTTCAAAGTGTAGACATGATATTGTATTTATAAACACTATTAGAGAAGATCCCTCTATTCATTGAATAAAGAGAATGTAGCTGCATATCTTTTTTTAAAAAGCTGATTTGTAGTACAGTTTCAATAATTAATACTTTTTACATTGTTATCTTCCTGGTGGTTATCCATAGTACAAGAAGCAGACAGGATATCCTGTCCAAACACTATTAGTGCAAGCCTTTCTTCTTATGGAATTATGCAGAAGTAGCTGTACATTTATCCTAACTGTTCTGTATATACAATACAAAATGGTCCTTCCTTTGTATACCCTTTATTTTTGTTTAGTCCTGTCAGAGATGGGTATTCTATTGTCATTCAATTATTATAGGTGCTTGAATTCAGCGAAACACTCCAACACAGTCCAGCAGTACACAAATAGTAGTGGGTTATCTGAAGAAATTGTTGACTAGAGCCATTTACAGCTCAGCATATTATTATGGCTTTACTTTATATACTTCATTTTTATGCTTTTCTGCTGGATGATTAAGACCAAGATAAAGCAAGACCTATATAATAAGAAATGTAACTTTTGTATCTAATAAAGTCAGTCAAATCCCCTCAGGATTTATCCTTTAACTTTGTACTACAGCTTTTAGATCCTTCATCAGTGTTAGCCATGTGGATGAGTCTCGGCCATTGCTTGGCCAATTTGCTCTCTGTGAAAGCCTGTGAGAAAGTTTTTTCTCCATGTGATGCTCCCCAGGCACACTATAGATCATCGATCACATTCCTCTGTGGTGCCATAATCTCCTTGCTCACAAAATTTGGGGCACAACTGAGTTCCATTATGTTACATTATAAATTGTCCTATGTCCTGAGTCTTCACTGACCTTGAAAGGCTAGAGCCAAAATGTTGGCTGACCTTGCAGCCCTTCCATTTCTCCAATTTTTGATCTGCAAACTTAGGTTGTTAGCCATCCACAAAAGAAGCTGATTATTACCCTGCAACATATGCAGTTTGATTTACCCTATTTGTCTAAATATCAAACATCTTAGGCATAATGTGGAACGGATATTTTCCGTCAAGTATTGATGTATGGAATTTTAAGTCCTTACATAATAGGAGGAAAAAATTAAAAAAATAGTACTATGCACATATTATTACACAGAAATTTAGAAATCTAACTATATACAGCCTTATAGCAGAATAGTCCTGTAACATTTTTTTACCTTGTGTCTTTTTATTACCCCCAAAACAACAATAACAACAAAAACTTTTACTTGTGAGACATTATGGTAATAATTGGTATGTCATGACAGGAAATATGTATTTATCAGACCAGAATGGCAGGCATTCTAAGAGTTACCCTTCTATTACACATTGTTATCTTCAGTGCAGTTGCTTGGTTCACAGGTGTCAGCATCTAGAGATAGCCAGGTTGAGAATCCTACCATTTAACAGCTACTTTCAAAAATCTGCTTATGTTTCTAAGGATCTTTGCCTTGCCCATTTTGTGTGTACAAATGTATGGCTTTGTCCTTGTCCTGTTTCCCAGCTTTTCTCCTTACCCTCTCCTCATTGTTAAACCCTCAAGTTCTTGCTTTCCTTTTCGTTATATTATATGTTTCTATTTGTATTTCTTCTTTTTATTACCTGATTCTTGCAAGGGAGCCACTGTCCACCTGCTCAAGAACCACTCTATCCTCCCTTGTTTTCTCTTACTTTTTGTAAAGACACAGTGCCTGAAAATTTGATAAGAGAAATGATAAGAACCACAAAACTGGGGCTGAGGAAGTAACTCAGTGGTCTAAACACATGGCGAGTGCAAGGACCTGGGTTCCATCCCTCGTACCACATACCATGATGTTCCTGCATGGAGCTGGCCACTGAAATGGGGTGTGGTGCACCTGTAATCCAGCAATGAGGAGGCTGACACAGGAGGCCCACTATGAGTCTGAGCTACACCATGAGACCCTGTGAAAAATACACTTAAAAAAAGAACCATAAGCTTTTCTGAGTTTGATTCAGCTGCTAAAAATTTGATTGAAAAAAATCTATTTGCAAACGAAGAATCTCTCTGTATTTTATTAGACTCAAAAAACATAAATTAACTGATTTCATTCTTTCATATTAGTGAATTACAGAACAACAGAATGATCTTAACCAAAGATAAGAAAGAAGGCCATTTGGCTAGTTCTGCATAGACAGGATGTAGTAGACTACTCCCCCAACAGACACATCTAGGCTAAATTTTTAAAAACAGAGAGCTCCAGGCCCACTCCACCAGAGGGACCTCTCCCAGCAATCCCCACTCTCAGCGATCCCAGGGCCCCAGAGCCAGCGCAGCTCAGCCAGTGAGTGAGAGCTCCAGGCCCACTGTACTGGAGGGACATTTCCCAGGGCCCCAGACAAAGCACAGCTTGGAGGAACCAACAGAGGGGAACCACAAGAGTGGTAGCAAAAAGGAACTGAACCCAACAACTAGATAGAGGCCAGGCATAACTGGATAATCTCAACACTTAATAGACTGCATTTTTCTCATCTTTGTCATTTTGCATAGCACTGACCTCTGACCTTTGGTGTAGAGCTTTGGTGGAGCTATAACCTTATCGTGTAATGACTCGGGTGCCAATCTCAGGCCTTGAGGCCACCAGTTAGTGCAAAGGACACTAGCTCAGCTGAAATGAATGAATTAACAGATACGGAAACAAAGGAACCACAGCAGAAAGGTATAGACAAGAATTATAATTGAAACAAGAATTAATTCCTAAAATAAAAAAAGAAATATCTGAATGCATAGCATCTGAATTAAAGAATCCAATGCAAAAACATCATGGGGAAAACCAATGATCACCTAGAACAAGTGCAGAGAGCACCATTCCAGCTGAAAGGTATGAATTAACAGCATTTGAAGCAAAGAAACAACAGTACAAAGGTCATGAGGAACTCAAAGTAGAAATAGTTTCTGAAAACAAAAAAAGAATTCTTTGAAAAAAAAACAATTATTTGAAAAAAAAGAAAGAATTCTTTGAAATCATAGCATCTGAAATACAGAAACAAGTCTGGAAATATGCAGAGGAAACCCAACTTTGAAGAAACTCTGCAGAAAAAAAATTAATAACTACCTTTAAAGAAAACATGGATTAAAAAAATGGAGGAATCAGAAATATGATGGATTCCTTGAAAGAGGAATACACAAAAGAAATAGACCACATGAAACAGAGTCAAAGAGTTATAGAAGAACTAAAAATATTAGTCATGAGTCTACAAAACTGAGTGAAAATGAAGACAGTCTTTTCAGATCTTGAAGATGCTGGTGCAGCTAGTGAGAAGGTGAGAAAGGATCTCTTAAAAAACAAAGAGAATGCAGGAAAAAATAATCCATCACCTGCAAGATGACGCCACGATGAACAATGTGAGGTTAATTGGCATCAGTGAGAATGAAGGAGTCAATACAAATAACATAAAAGAATTTGGGGAGAAGTAATCACAGAAAACTTCCCAAATATGAGGAAACAATCCAACATTCAGGTAACCAAAGCATATAGAACACCAAATAACTGCAACCCAAGTAAAAACACACCGATACATATAATAGTAAAGATCCAAGAAATCCAACACAAAAAATAATATACTGAAAGCTGCTAGAGAGAAGAAGCAGATCACAATAAAAGGAAAACCCATCAGAATTACGGCCGACTTCTCTACACAAACCATGAAGGCAAGGAGAGCATGGAGCAGAGTTCTTCAAGTCCTCTATGAAAACAAATTCCAGCCCAGACTGCAAAACTCTCTTTCAAGTTTGATGGAGAAGTGAAATACTTCCACGACAAAGAACAACTAAAGAATTTCAGGCTGACAAAGCCATCCCTTCACAGGCTGCTGAAAGAGGATCTACAGAGAAACCACAATGACCAGAACTCCACGAATGAGAAGGGAAGGGACCCACTAAACAGGTCAGACAATTAAACACAGGATACAAAGGAGTAAACAACACCAGATAAATATCATGACAAACATAAGTCAACACATTTCAATTATAACCATCAATGTAAATGGACTCAATTCACCAATTAAGACAAATAGGCTGGCACAGTGGATTAGGAAACAAAATCCAACGGTATGCTGTATACAAGAAACATACTTAACTCAAAAGGACATTTATACGCTCAAAGTCAAAGGATGGAAAACAATACTACATGCCCCATAACCTCAGAAAAAGCAGGAGTAGCAATTCTGTTCTCAGACAGTCTCAACTTCAAACCAAGAATGATCAAACAAGACAAAGAAGGCCACTATATATTGGCCAGGGGAAAAACTCAAGGGGAAGTGGTAACACTCATAAATATCTATGCACCAAACGCAGAAGCACCCAACTATGTAAGACAAATCTTAATGGACATGAAAAATCTAATGTCTAAGAACACAATCTTAACAGGAGACTTTAATACTCCTTTATCTCAAAAAGATAGATCAACCAGATGAAAATTAGCAAAGAAGTAGCAGTACTGAACCAGAGCTTGGAAGAAATGGACCTGGTGGACATTTACAGAGTGTTCCACTCAACCACAGCTGAATACACATTTTTTCAGCTGCACACAGGTCATCTTCCAAAATAGACCACATACTAGTCCAGAGGTCATGCGTAAGTATATGCAAGAAAACAGAAATGATCCTATGCATATTATCTGACCACAGTGCAACGAAACTGAAACTAAATGACAAAAGAAACCAGAAAATCCCGCTAAATTCATGGAAACTAAACAACACCCTACTCAGCAATCAATGGATCACAGAAGAAATTCAACAAGAAATTCAACAATATCTACAATTCAATGAAAATTCAAGCATTACTTACAGGAATTTATGGGATGCAATGAAAGCAGTTCTTAGAGGGAAAACCATAGCTGTCAAGTCACACACTAGGAAAACAGAATGGGAACAGAGAAACACCCTAATGTTGCACCTCCAACATCTAGAAAAAGAAGAGAAAACGAAACCCAGAGTGTAAAGATGGGAAGAAATCATAAAGATTAGCATAGAAATTAATTCAACTGAGATGAAGAAAACAGTTTAAAGAATCCACAGATCAAAAGTTGGTTCTTTGAAAGACTAAATAAAGTTGATAAGCCTCTACCCAACCTCATCAAAATAAGGCAAGACAAAATTCAAGTACATGTAATAAGGAATGCAAAGGGTAAAATCACCGCAGATCCAGCAGAAATTCAGAACATTATCAATAGTTACTTCGAGAATCTTTATGCTCACAGAATAGAAGACACAGAAGAAATGGACAAATTCCTCGAGAGGTACAAATTACCAAAACTGAACCAAGAAGATATAACAACTCTCAATAAGCCGTTAATAGCCAACGAAATATGAAACGTAATAAAAAGCCTACCGACAAAGAAAAGTCCAAATCCTGATGGATTCACAGCTGAATTCTAAAAGAAATTTATAGAAGATATAATCCCTACACTCCTCAAACTCTTCAATGAAATTGAAAAGGAAGCAGTCCTCCCGAAATCATTTCTGGAGGCAAGTGTCATACTGATACCCAAAACAGGGGAAGACACAACCAAAAAGGAGAACTACAGACCAATCTCCCTCATGAATGTAGATTCGAAAATACTCAATAAGATCCTAGCAAGTAGAATACAGCAAATTATCAAGACGATCATACACCATGACCAGGTAGGATTCATCCCAGGGATGCAAGGATGGTTGAACATTTGAAAATCTATAAATGTAATACACTATACTAATAGACTGAAGTCTAAAAACCAAATGATCATCTCAATTGATGTAGAGAAAGCTTTGGACAAAGTCCAACACTCATTCATGTTCAAAGTCCTACAGAAAATTGGAACAGACTCTAGCTTAACTTGATAAAAGCCATCTATGATAACCCAAAAGCTAATATAATCCTAAATAGGGAAAAACTGAAATCTTTTACTCTTAAATCAGGTACAAGACAAGGATGTCCTCTATCATCTCTCCTATTCAATATAGTGTTGCAATCATTAGCAACAGCCATTAGAAAAGAGGGAGAAATAAAATGAATAAGAATAAGTAAAGAAGAAGTTAAATTATCACTATTTGCAGATGACATGATACTTTACTTGGAAGACCCCAAAAATTACACCAAGAAACTAATAGAACTGATAGGGAAATTCAGTAGCATAGCAGAATACAAAGTCAATACTGAAAAGTTAATAGCATTCCTATACACAGATAATAAGCACACTGAAAGAGAAACAATAGAAAGAATACCTTTCATTATAGCACTGCAGAAAACAAAATACTATGTAATTCACTTAACCAAGAAAGTCAAATATCTTTTCACAGAAAATTACAGCACCCTAAGAAAAAAAGATTATAGAGGATTTCAGAAAATGGAAAGATATTCCATGCTCCTGGATAGGAAGAACCAACATCGTGAAGATGGTCATACTCCCAAAATTTTTCTGTACAAATATAATGCAATACCTATCAAACTGCCACCAACATACCTCCCAGACATAGAGAAATCATTCTTAAAATTTATTTGGAACCACAAATGACCTAGAATAGCAAAGGCAATCTTGGTTAATAAAGACAAGGCAGGACGCGTCACAATTTCTGACTTGAAATTATACTACAAAGCCACTGTGATAAAATCTCAACATGGTATTGGCAACAAAATAGAGCTGAGGATCAATGGAATAGATTAGAAGATGCAGAGGCATCTACAGTCACACTCTGCCATCTGGTCTTCAACAAAGGGGCTAAACAAGATCACTGGAAGAAAGATAGCCTCTTTAACAAATTGTGCTGGAAAACTTGGCTTTCTACATGCCAAAAACTAAAACTTGATCCAGCTCTATCACCATGCACTAAGTTAAAGTCAAAATGGATTAAAAATCGAAACATTAAAACAGAAAGAGTCAATCTCCTGGAAGAGAAAGAAGGAGTAACTCTTGAAGACATAGAGGTAGATAAAGAGTTCATGAACAAACATATATTCACACGGGAAACACGTGAAAGAATCAACAACTGGGATCAACTCTTCTTGAGGTGTTTCTGCATGTCAAAAGAAATTGTCAATAAAGTGAAAAGACAACCCACAAATTTTGAAAAAGTCCTAACTAGTAAGCAATCAGATAATGGTCTGCTGTCTAGAACATGTAAAGAACTAAGATATAACAGGGC
Organism: Ctenomys sociabilis; assembly: GCA_004027165.1. Classification (NCBI taxonomy): domain Eukaryota; kingdom Metazoa; phylum Chordata; class Mammalia; order Rodentia; family Ctenomyidae; genus Ctenomys; species Ctenomys sociabilis. The sequence continues at coordinate 9,075 of PVKA01037969.1, read as the reverse complement.
CCTCAAATTTAAAGACCCAATTCAGAAACAGGCATCTGAGATGAATGCACACTTCTGAGAGGACAAAATTAAAGAAGTGAATAAATATATGAAAAAATGCTCCACATCGCTAGCCATCCATGAAATGCAAATAAAAACAACACTGAGATACTATCTCACTCCAGAAAGAATGGCTGTCATAAGGAAATCAACCAACAACAAATGTTGGAGAGGTTGTGGGGAAAAGCGTACACTTCTCCACTGCTGGTGGGAATGTAGACTGGTACAACCATTGTGGAGATCAGTGTGGAGACTCCTCCAAAGAGTAGAACTGGAAATCCCATTCAGGCCAGCTATCCCCCTACTGGGAATTTTCCCAAAGGAACTGAAAACATTGTATCATAGTGATATATGTGTACGTATGTTTATAGGAGCACAATTTGTGATAGTAAAATTTTGGAAACAACCAAGATGTCTGTCACATGAGGAATGGTTGAAAAGATGTAGTATTTCTATATAATGGAGTATTACTCATCTATAAAGAATGATAAACTTGAAGCATTGATATTGCAGTGGATGCCACTTGAACATATACTCATAAGTGAAATAAATCAGACACACATGTGCAAATATCATATAGTCTTCCTAGTATAAGAAGTGAAAAGAAGAAATACAAATAGAAATGTACAAGAACAACTAAAGACAATTGAGTCAGATAGTTAGGGCAAACTGAACAGCATATGCTGCAGGATACTAATCAGCTTTTCTTCTGGATGGTTAACAACCTAAGTTCACAGATCAAAATGGGACAAATAGAAGAGCCACAAGACCAGCCAACATTTGGCCCTAGCCTTTCAAGGTCAGCGAAGACTCAGGACATAGGAGAACCTGTACTATAACATCATGAAACTCAGTTGTACCCCAAATTTTCTGATCAAGGAGATTATGGAACCACAGAGGAAAGAGACTGATGATGTATAGTGTGCCTGGGGAGCGTCACATGGAGAAAAAACTTTCTCTCAAGATCTCATAGAGAGCAAACTGGTCAAGCATTGGCCGTGACTCGTCTGCCTGGATGACACAAAGGATCTACAGAGTAAGGTACAGTATTACAAGATAAACCCTGAGGGGACTTCACTACCTCATCAGAAAGAAAAGCTACATCTTTTGGTATATAGGTCTTGATCTGTCTCGGTCTTAATCATCCAGCAGAAAAGTATAAAAATGAGGTACATAATGTGGAGCCATAATAATAAGTAGAGTTGTAAATGGCTATAGTCAACAACTTCTTCAGATAACTCACTGTTATTGTGGAATGCTCGACTGTGTTGGATTGTGTTGCCGTGTTCAGACACCCAAATTGTTTCAATGACAATGGAGTGCTCATCTTTGACAGGTCTAGACCAAAAAAAAGGGGTATACAAAGGAAGAATCATGATGTGTGTGTATAAACAGTACAAGTAGGATAAATATGCTGTACTTCTGCATAATTTTATGAGAAGCAAGATTTGCATTAAAAGTGGTTAGACAAGACATCATGTTGACTTTTAGTACTATGGACAGACACTGGGAAGATAACAAGGTAGAGGGTGTGAATTGTTGGATCTGTGATATCAATCAGCTGTAGAAATAAGGTAAGTACACTCTCCTCATTTACTGATTAGAGACATCTATTTTTATTTTATTTTTTTTGACATCTACTATAATAATGCCTACAAGTATAATATCATGTATGCACCTTATATGACACCAAAACATTACGAAAACATTTTACAATGTATTAATTTATTGAATCTGTCCTGTTAATTTGTCTTGAAACTGTCTCATTGCTATTTGTTCTTCAGTAAAAAATAATAATAAAAAAGGAAAAAATTCCATTTAATCTTGACAAAAACATGAGATAAGTGAAAGCTGTTGAGCATAAAAATTGGGAAGTGACAGCTATGGTTTGAGATCGGGTCTGCTAGGTTTGAGACCAGATCCCTTTCGCACAGCTATATACATAGTATCATTCAGCATATAGTGACACTGGAAAGGAGCTACATACATGGATGGCTATAATGCACTATTGATGGATTTGCTCCTGTGTTGTATCTTACTTGACTTTTTTTCCCTTCTTTTTGAGAGGTGGTTTCACTATGCAGTTCAGGCTGGCCTTGAGCTCACTTTGCAGCCCAGGATTGTCTTGACCTTACAACAATCCTCCTGCCTCAGCTTCTTGAGTGCTGGTATTACAGGTGAGTGCCACCACACCTGGCTTATATTTTATCTTGTAGAATCAGCCTTTGGGGCTTTCTGCTCCTTTATTCACTAGCCATTTTGAACTCATGAAGGGTCATTTCTTTTTCTTTTCATGGTGCACAAAAGCTGGATTCTTTGTAATTTCTTTCTTACTCCTTTCCTTCTCCAATGGCTGGGGGAGCTTTGAGCATGCTGATGATGGTAGGTGCAATCAGAGTCACAATTAGGCAGTGATTCACATTATGTAAAAGATTCATCACACCAATTGATGCAAAATGACGTGCCATCCTGCTTGGCAGTGATTGCTGAATCCTTCAGTCTCAGTGGTTTGGCTGCAATCACTTTTAGGTAAATTCCCTTTCAAGGTGTCATTATGAGCAATCTGACAAGGTGTGAGAGTGTGTGTGTGTGTTTGTGTGTGTGTTGTTATTGTTGTTACAGAATTGAAATCTTTCAGTGCACTGGTATCACATAGAATCACCTGTCTGGCTTCCCCATTAATTTAATTTGAGAAGTTTTGCTAGCTTTTATCCATACTAGTGGGACATCTCTGGGTGGGTACCTAGTCCTAGTGGCCAGCTCCTTTGCAGCAAGATCGTATAGACCATATGCAGAGAAGAGGGACGCTCCTTTGCCTTCCTCGCCTCATCTGTCCTCCCAGTCACCGCGGGAAGGCACTGGCCTGGCCTTGCCTCCCACTGGGCTGAGTTGGGAGGCTGATGAGGCGTGCCTTGCCTCAGAGTAAGAGTGTGCTGGCCCCGTGCAGCACAAATGGCTTTATAACTTGCTATTAGAAATGCACAGGACAGACAATCATTTATAGATTCTAGCGTCAGAGCTGGAATCAAGTCAGATACTGAGCATGTGTGACTGTGTTGTCTCTAAGGTTTTTATGGCTCCTTTTCCTTCTATTTTTCCTTCCTCTTCCTTTCTTTTCTCCTTTCTTTCTTCTTTGTTGCCCTCCTTCTTTTCTTTTTAAAATTTGAATTATAGCACAATATATCTTACAATAACTATTTTATATTTTTATAGTAACTATTTTAATTTAGCTTTTACAACTTCAAAAGAGCAATAAACTCAATTGTTTAAGAATATAATGAAGGAAGTTCTTTTCTTTTTTTTCCTTTTTTTCTCTTTTTTTGGTACTGGGGATGGAACTCAGGACCTTGCGCTTGCCAGGCAGGCTCTTATGCCACTGAACTATCTCCCCAGGGGAAGTTATTTTCTTAGAGGAAAAATTCCTACTTTTAGTATATGAATAATGTATTTTTTACTTCAGATGCTGTTATTTCAGATTTCAGCTGTGTGATTCCCAATTTCTTCTGTGCTAGTGTCTTCTGCACTTGTTGTGGGTGGCTCAGGGCCTGAGATTGCATTTTGCTTCTTCTCTTTGTCATTTTGTATAGCACTGTCCTCTGACCTTTGGTGTAGAGCTTTGGTGCAGTTATAACCTGAGCACCTACTGAAATTTGGGTGCAGATCTATGAAGTTTGAGTTCAACCAGTTGTGCCTGGCTTGGGTCTGGCTGCTGTGCTCAGCTCCTTTCTGCTGCAGCCCTTGGGAGTGAGCCTGCTGTGTCCCTCTGGCCAGATGTTCTGCTCCTCGATTAGCTGGGTGGTTCTGGCCTCCAGCCTGTCTGCAGAGGCTTCAGCTGCAGAGCTTCACCCCAGGCCTGTCTGCCAGGCCTAAGCTGGGTCTGGAGGGGCTCAGAGAATAGGACAGAAGGACTCCCTCACGAGAGGGCCTGGGCTGTGTTTGGAGGGGTCCAGCAGGCACAGAGGAGTGTCAAAGCTCTCCCCCACACTTGCCGGGCCTGGGCTTGGGCTGGGTCTCTGTACCTTTTATTTTAAAGAAAATACTTCTCTTCAGTTTTATAGAGTGAAATGTATATCGAAGATGGGAAATATATGAACAGAAAGCAATGAGATGAATATGGAATTTTTAATTTTTATTTATTTTTTGATGCCTGGAATTGAATTCAGGATCTCACACTTGCCGGACAGGCACTGTACCATCGAGCTAAACACCTGGTTCTATGGAATATGTTTTCTCTGGAATCTCATGCCATTTGGGAAAAGAAGAAAAACGGTGCAAATTTTTGCAGCTTTGAATTTCAACATATGGAGCCCTTCTGAGGCTTCAAAAGGGCGATTGGCTTGCAAACAATGTAAGGAAGTTTATGTATCCAAATTATCAGATAAGTGAGAGTCATTGGGTGAAAGCAGAAGGCCCTATTACTTACACAAATTTAATTCAGTGAGTCTTATTTAGTTAAAACAAATTTATCTTAGAACCAAGTGAAAATTTAGATTGATCTTTCATTTATATACCTACCTCCCAAGCTTTCTCTACTTTTTTTCCACAATTTCAATGTTAAGATGGCATCATGTTTTTCTATGCATAGTTGGGAAGATGGATTTCTTTAAAATATTATGTTGTTAAGGAAGATAGGGAGGCTCCGGTCCCAAAGGCACAGGAGTGCTTGCAGGCAGCAGCTGAGAGCTTATTCTTGGCCTTCTGTTGGTGAGATTATTGGCCCCAAGTGCAGAGTTAACTTAAATGAACAGTTTAGCTCTTGTCTAGAATATGAATCTTACTAATTGTAGATATGAGTGTGAAGTCTGGGCATTGAGGAGGGAAGAAGGAGGCAGACATTTTCAGACATCAAGGCTCAGCCTGAACTAGAGCTGCGCATGAAGAAGTTAGAATAGTGGCTGGAGAGTGCGATGGCCTTCACAGGACCCAAGAGAACCCGAGGCAACTTGTAGCCAGTCACGCATTTTCTGTAGATACTAGCAAGTTGACAAGCTTACCTTAGATATTTGGAACATCAAAACACTCATTTTGTAAGGATACAGTTTTACTTACTAATTTAACAAATCTGACCCGTAATCATTGCCCCTGATAAGTGAGGAGCATTGTGTTTGGTGCCGGGGTACACTGGTGACAAGTTAAAAATGGTCCTTGCTTTTATGGAGCTTAGAATCTAATAGGACAGACATGTAGTGGCCACAGAAATTAAGCAACAAATACATAAAACATATAGATTGTGCTTGCCCCTTAGCCTGCTGGGCATCAAAGCCTGGCCCTTCTACAAGCTTGTGAGTAGGCTGTGGTGGAAAGGTGACCCCTAGAGAGCAGTAACGGGGGCAGCAGAAATGGAGGCACCTCAGTTGGAGAGCTTGTTTTTGTGACACTGTGTGCAGTGAAGAAGGTGGGGAAACACATGCTGTTCGTGGGAACATTAGGACTTGGGCCCAAACAGGTAACACCTCAGACAGAGATGTGTCACATAATAATACAAAGGATAAGCTAAAAGGGAAATTCTGTTCTTGAGAGAAGAACATAGCAGTCCATTTCATAGGGTTCAGATCTTTTCCTCTCCTTCTTCATGTCCCCTGGGTGTCTGCCCACACCCTTGTGGATCTCTGTCAGACCCCAGCTCCCTCTCTCATATGCAGTCACATCCCTGTCATTTTGGGGTTACCTAAGGCAGAGCCAGGGACATGGAAGTCAGCAAGTAGACTGTGTGAGCACAAAGGCGGTGCTGGTCTTCTCGGGCTGCGGTACAAAGCACCACAGCTTGAGTGGCTCAGAAAATGGAGCGACTATCTCCAGGAGAAGGAGGCTGAGATTAATGTGTCAGCATGTTGGGGTCCTTCTGAGGGATGTTTTGACTTATGGGTGGCTGCTCATAGCCTGTCTTTGCATGGTTATTCTTCCATTTTTTTTGTATTCTAATCCCCTTTTATTAAAAGGACCATTCATGTTGGATGAAGGCCCAATTGAGTGACTTCAATTTACCCTAGTTGCCTCAGTAACGATTCCAGTTTCCAAAATAGTTGCATGCTTCGGTACCAGGATTGGAGCTTTGCCAGGCAATTTTGGGGGATACAGCCTAGTTTGTACCATCTGGGATCTCACCCTACATCATCCATGACCCCATGACAGAGTTCTCAGCCTGCTGACATTTTCTGAATGTGCACAAAATTTTATCTGACCTGTAAGTTCCCTTCTTATAAAGTAATAACCATCCTGCTGTTTTAAGAATGAAGGGATACGAGTCAGGAAGGGGTGATAATGTGACAGTAGAATGAACAGCAGCCATCAATGCGAAGACTCTGGGCCCTGAGGGATGAGGCAGAGTCGGGTAGGGGACAGGGTTCTGAACCGCTGTAATTCCTGGAGATAGCCCGGAGCATCACAGGCAGTGACTTCATGCACAAGATCTGGCTGAGGAGATAAGGATAGGTTGAAAGGGAGATGACCACTCCTCCATGTGCCCCCAGGTTTCCTGGGCTGCTGGTTGTTGCATTAGTCTTAGGGAGGTGTGAGACATGGAGGGGGGGAGAAGACCATTGCCTCATTGTCCCCCTCATCCTACTCCCAGGGCCTCTGCAGCTGGCCCCTTCCTCTGTGATCAGGGCCTTCTGATCCCTGTGGTAACAGCTGTCCTCACTTCTTTGAGCTCCATCCTTCTCCAGCTCTAAAGAATCCGGGTAGCAGCTATTCCTTTTAATTGCTTCTAAGAGTGACAGTTTTTGGAGGTAGCTCGTTGGTCCTGGGATAAGCCTGTTTTTCTCTCTGACTTATTAAAATGAAATGGTTCATTCCCAGTGATATGTATGTGAGTTTAACTTGGTGATCGAAGTGACTTTATAATTCATCCTACCAAACATTCCACTTAAGATGAGGAAGCAGATTGACTGAACGAGCCCCTCCACATAAACCAGGGCAGAGCTGAAGCTTAGCACTGCCTATTCTTCCAGAGAATGAAGGTCTACTTCTAACGATCCACCTTTGCTCCTTTTGATTCTCAAGTGCTTCTCTGGCGAGTGAGCCTCTGGGTGAACCACAAGTTGATGTGAGGCCTCTGTGAGAACAAATGATTTTCACCTTAGCATTTCCTATTCTCACCCTGGAAGCTAAATATATAATGCAGCTCAAACTCTCCCTAACTCCAGGAGTCATTTACACACAACGAAACATTCTGCTCCCCTGACTTTGAAAGATGCAAATTTATTCTAGATGAGCCTGACGTTCATTAGCATGTTAACATATGTTGTTGGTGTCAGCTCACAGGACCACATGCTGAAGCTCATGGGTTGATCCCCGCTGGACACCGCCAGGCTGTCGAGGCCTGCATTGCTTCTGGCTAAGGCTCCAGATGTTGTTTTCCTTGCACCATGTCATCTACATTTTAGCTAAAGGGTCCTTTTTTGTTTCCACAAAGAAATAGGCAGTTGGTGGAAAGAACCCGAGCTGCTTTGCTGATCCAACGAAGCGGACCTCTTGGAAGGCGCACTGCACTGACTCACAGGTGGCCCTTGCTGTTCCTGCAGCTCAGGCCTGGGCCGATTCACATGTCTAATTCTAGTTCTGCTCAGTTCTTCACCACAAGTAGTGGTAGCTGTTGACACAACTGGTGTTTGTAGAAACATTTGCAACAAGAATAGTGTGGGGAACACAATATGCCACCTCAAAATATTGTGAGCTGAAGGCAGACGAGAAGCTCCTTACTCTCCTCTTTGCCTAGACAGGACATTGATTTATGAAGGCAAAAGTATCCTTTCTCTCTCTCCACTATGCAAGAGAATTTTAGACTTTTAATTATCCCAGAGACAGCGCCAGGGGAGTCGAGTGAGCAAACACCCATTTATTAGCCTTCCCATAATTTGTTGCTTCAAAGTCCTTTTCCTTTGCTTATCACTTATCTAAAAATCAACTGTTCTTTGTTGAGGATAACATATGTATAATTCCTAATTCTGAGCCACCCTTTTGAAAATTATTAATTCATAATGCATCTATACAGTTATATATAGATATATAAAATATATATGTGAATGCATTTATGTATAAATATATGCTTCATAGATACAAAACATATGTTGTTTTTCTCCTTTAATTTGACTTTTCTTATAGGGAACCCAATGAATGAGCCTGAGGTGGATAAAAGGAACAAATTACTATCCTGTTGTCCTCCACCAGAAGCATTGTTTTAACAATTTTTTATGGATGCCTATTGAAGCACTAACCCCTTCCCTCCCTCCCCCCACCGCACACGGAAGAACAAGCAAGAACTAAGGAGAGTCCTGATGAGATTTTAGGTGATAGTTGTTTTCCCAACATATAGAGACATAAACATATCGGAAAGTTGTCTTCAAGCATTGATTCTTTTTTTTTTTAATGCCTATTCTCATTTTGTGGGGATGTTTCTCCACTGAAATATGACTTGTAGCTCTTTTTTTTTTGCATTTCCTTAGAAATGCAAGAGAATATGCTGGTTAGTAATGTGCTAAAATACATAACCTCTGTCAGTAAACAGAAAAGGGTACCAATCTAATGATCACTCTATTGAATTGTTAACTACAGATTGAGTGCAGTGTACCAAAGAAAGTAAGGACAGGTTCTATCACTTCATGCTATAAGATAATCTGATAGCCAGGGGTGGTGGCACATGCCTATAATTCCTGAAGGCAGGAAGTTTCAAGTTTGCGGCTGGCCTGGGGAAGACTAGTGAATAGAGTGGAGTGTGAGCCCACCATTGTCTAAATAGAGGGGACAGTATGTGCCGAATACCTCTTTCAGGAAGACACAGCACGTTTAAAGAAGCAAACCAGTATTACTCAGCTATAAAGAAAAATAAACTTGAAGCCTTCACATGTAAGTGGATGCAAGCTGAAGATATAAGTGAAATAAACCAGACCACATGTGTAAATATCGTATTGTCTCCCTAGCATAAGAACTCAAAAGAGGAAATAAAAATCGAAAGGTATAACACAGTAAAATGGAAAGTGAGAATGTAAGGTTTAAAAATGAAGAGAGAGAAAGGAGAAAATTTAGGAAATATGGCTA
>PVKA01037968.1:0-20604 GCA_004027165.1 Ctenomys sociabilis | reverse complement strand
TCATTTGTATTGACTCCTTCATTCTCGTTGATACCAATTATTCTCACATTGTTCATTCTGGCGTCATCCTGCAGGTGATGGATTATTTTTTCCTGCATTCTTGTTGTTTTTAAGAGATCCTTTCTCACCTTTTCACTAGCTGCTCTGGCATCTTCAAGATCTGAAACTCTGTCTTTGCTTTCACTCAGATGGTTTTGTAGACTCGTGATTGCTATTTTTAGTTCTTCTATATCTCTTTGACTGTGTTTTATGTGTTCTATTTCTTTTCTGTATTGCTCATTCAAGGAATCCATCATATTTCTGATCTCCTCAATTTTTTTATCCATGTCTTCTTTAAAGGTAGTTATTAATTCTTTTTCTGCTGCGTTTCTTCCAAATTGGATTTTCTCTCTATATTTCTGGACTTGTTTCGGTATTTCAGATTGTATGACTTCAAAAAGTTCTTTTTTGATTTCAGAACTTATTTCTGCTTTGAGTTCCTCATGATCTTTCTGTTGTTGTTTCTTTGCTTCAGATGCTGTTAATTCATATATATCAGTTGGAATAGTGCTCTCTGCACTTGTTCTGGGTGAGCATAGTTTTTCCCCCCAATGTTTCTGGAATTCGTTCTTTATTTCAGATTCTATGTATTCAAATATTTCTTTTTTAAATTGGGGAATTACTTCTCGTTTTATTTCCTCTATAGCTTTCTGTTGTTGTTCCTTTGCTGCTGTATCTGTTACTTCATTCGTTGCAGCTGAGCTAGTGTCCTCTCCCCTTCCTGATGGACTCAAGGTCTGGGATTGCATTTTTCCCCTTCTCTTTGTCATTTTGTATAGCACTGATCTTTGACCTTTGGTGTAGAGCTTTGGTGCAGCTATAACCTTAGCTTGTTATGAGATTCGGGTGCCAGTCTATTAAGTTTGAGATTTTCCAGGTATGCCTATCCTGAGTCTAGCTGTTGTGTTCAGTTCCTTTTTTTGCTGCAGCTCCTTTGGTTCCCCTATGTTGGCTCCCAGGATCAGCCCTCCTGTGTCAGGCAGGGCGTTCCCCAGGTGGGTGGGCCTGGGCTCTGGTGGGTTTTCTGGGCTCACAAAAGGATAGTGGATGATCTTATTCACTGAGTAGGCTGTACTGAGCCGGCCAGCTTGTGCTGGGTCCGGGTCTACAGGCCGTAACCCAAGAAGGCTGGGAAAGGTCCCTCTGCCGCAGTGGGCCTGGAGCCCTCACTCACAGGCCAGGCTGTGCTGGGTTTCGGTCCGTAGCATGGGACCGTGGATTGCTGAGAAATGTCCCTCCAGTGTTGCAGGCTTGGAGTTCTCACTCCAGGCCGACCTGCACTGGGTCTGGGGCTGTGGGGTGGGACCAGTAATCACCTGGAAATGTTTCTCTGGCACAGTGTGCCTGGAGCTGTCACTGGGCCACGGGAGGTGACGGGCAGCTTGATCCCTGGGAAATGTATCTCAGGCCCGACGGGCCTGAGGTTCTACACTCACTGACCTTTGATGCCCAGAGAATCGGGGAAATTCCCACTCAATCAGTGGGCTTTAGGTCAGGGGATCCGGGGAGGTGTTGGTGAGTGGGTCCTGAGGTTTCAGGGCAGTCACTGGCTTGGAGGGGTTGGGGACAGGGATCCGCGTAGCACGCGTGGGACGAAGCCAAAGGCTCTCCCTCAGACTCACCATACTCTCACTGATCTGGGAAACCTGGTGAGTCCTGTAAATTTGCTCTCGTTGGGCGAGCTTGGCACGGGAACCAGGAGGCCGCTGGAGTCAGCCACTGTCTCAGGCCGGTCTCAGGGGCTGGGCGGGCGTGGGCGGGATGGAGCACGATGGCGGAGTTGGCTACGCTGTCTCTGGCCGGTCTCAGGGGCTGCTCTCATCTGATATTGACCTAGAACCCCAAACCACCCCCTTTTGCTTTCTGAGTCTTGATATCCTATTCTCTAAAATGGTGCTTGAGTTTGGATGAGCCTCACAAAGCTCCTGTACTAGAAATTTCATTCTCCATGCAACTGAGATGATTAGTCTGTGAAAATTCTGCCCTCATGAGTGGATTGATGCTGTTGTTGTAGAAATGGTTTATCAGAGTGGGGGTCTCTGGTGAGGAGATCAGGTTTCTGTCATCTGATGCTCTTTCTTCAAGCTATGCCTTCTGCCATAATACGACATGGCAGGAATATGCTTACCACATTCGACTCCTCAACACTGGACTTGCCAGGGCACAGAGCTGGGAGCCAAATAAACCTCCAATTTTTATAAATTACTTTGTTCCTGGGCATTGTGGTGCACATCTGTAATTCCAGGTTGAAGCAGGAGGATCACTGGGAGTTCAAAGCCAGTCTGAACCACATAGCAAGATCTTTTCTCAAAAAGAAAATTACCCTGTTGGAGGCATTCTGTTATAGTAGCAAAAAGCAGACTAAGACAAATGGATATAGTATGATAAAACACATTGATTATAATGTTTAGAGTATAACTATATGTACTATAATTATTAAGTACAATGTGTACTAGGCTGCAGTCCATTCGTTAATTTTTGGTCAGGGAGCACAAATTCTCTTTTCTTTGGGAAGGACCAATTTTTATTTCATCTTGATTGAATGATGGATCAATATTCATTGCTGTTTCCTAACAGAAGATCTCATTCAAATTAGGCCAATCTAGCTGTGTTGCTTTCCATTGGCAGGGAACAGACCATGCCCACAAATGGTGGCTTCAATAATAACCTGTGTCTTCTCCCCAGGCTGGGTTGGATATGCTGCTCTGAGTAACTTAAGTCTTACTCAAGTTCCCTCATGTGGTGGATAATTGCTGTGGGTTAGGTTGGAGTAAAGCTTAACGTTGCAGTGTGGGTTGAGTATTTCAGCTTCAGCTGAGATGTGTAGGCTTCTCTGTCCTCTCATGGGATTTTTTCACTCAAGGAGAATCTCCTGGGTCTCCTCCCTGCATGGTGGTCCCAGGTGTCAATAACATGAAGTCACGTTGTAAGGTCACAAGCAGCCACACCCTGGAATGTGCACAATGTCACCTTCATCATATTTAGTTGATGAAAACAAGTTATAGCCCAGTTTTAAAGACTGTGTAATCACTTGTAATCAACCACATCGAGGTACTCTTTGCTGTGATTTGGAATCAGGGCCTGAGAAATGTAGAAAACAGTGGAAGCATGCTGGAGTTGTCTCATCTCATAGGGGAAATACCAACAGGATGGAATATTAAGTAATTCCTGCTGCTCAGATCCCAGATACTCTTTACCATCTTTCTGATCTTGTTACTTCAGCTAGGTTCTTGGATTCTGGGAATTCCACTACATCTTTCTGATAAACTCCCTCTGTGCTTGACTTGAGTAGATTGGTTTTTCATGTTTATATTTATAGATTTTTCTTTCTTTCTTTTTTAATTTTAAAGAGAAAAATGAAAAGTTTCAAAAAGGGTAAGAATGGTTAGTACATTGCATAGTTTTATCTTTAAGTTAGTCACTCAGAGTATATAGAGGCAATTAATTGTTCAAACACGGCTGGAGAGATAGCTTGGTGGTGGTGGCATAAGTACCTGACTGGCAAGTGCCAAGTCCTGAGTTCAATCCGGGGTACCTTATGTTGTGCTGGCCCTGGAACTGGGCGTGGTGGCACATGCTAATGCTAGCAGAGGAGAGGCTGAAACAGGAGGATCACTACAAGTCCAAATAGCATAGTGAGAGCCTATATCAAAATTAAAAGATAAGAATAATTATCCAAACAATATTAGCACAAACCTTTCCCTCCAATGGACTAAGAGAAATTATGTGTGTAATTTCTTTTCCTTCTTGTTTCCATTTCCTCATCCTAACTCCTCTTTACTTTTGAGGCTTCTTCCCATTTTATATCTATTGTACACTTTGGTTTTTTTTGTTCACTTATTTTTTTATCGATTATGCAGATTAATGAGTTTTATTTTGACAGATTGTACATGCACGTGATGTACTTTGATCATTTTCTTTTTTTATTCATTTTATTGAGAAAAAATTGCAATGAGACACCTTCAAAACAGTCCATTGGTTGATTTTTGGTCAGTGAGCACAAATTTTCTTTTCTTAGGGGAAGGACCAATGTTTATTTCATCCTGATTGAATGATGGATCAATATTCATTGCTGTTTCCTAAATAACGAGTTAGGATTAGCAGAAGATCTCATTAAAAACAGCTTGATAGGAGAGTTACAGCAATTAATACATTGCATATTGTTGTCTTTGTGGTGGTCATTCACAGCACAGGATGCAGACATGATGTCCTATCCAAACACTATTAGTACAAATCTTCCTCCTTATTGAATTAAGGGAAAGTAGCTATATATCTATCCTATTTTGTATATGCAGATACAAAATGGTCCTTCATTTATAACATCTTATTGTATACTTTGTATCTTATTTACTCTCTCAATTTTTCATACCAGGGAGATCCTACATTGCTTGCAAATGTGTGTTTGGTTTATTTCACTTATGAGTATGGTCATGAGTTATACCCATTTACCTATAAAAGTCTATAGTTTAGCCTTCTTTATGGCTGAAAAAAGACCACAATTTTTTTTATCCATTCTCCATTGATAAGCATTTGGGTTGTTTCCAGGATCTAGTTATTACAAATTATTCTACTATGAACATGGGTGCACATATATCACTGTGGTACTATTAATCAATTAATTAATTAATTGGCCATCTCAGCCTACCCTGAGGTAGTGCAAGGGATTGAACCGTGGTCCCTGAGCACGTGCTGAAGCTTGCCTAAGCAGGTGATTAGACTGCTGAGCTATCTCACTGGCCCTGTACAATGTTTTTAATTCCTCTGGAAAGATACACAGAAAGGGAATAACTGGGACCTCCAATCTTAGTGCTGTGAAGAATCTCTACATTGATTTCCACAGTGGCTGCACCAGTCTACACTCCCACCAACAGTGGAGAAGGGTTCCTTTTCTCCCACATCCTTGCCAGTATACATTACTACTTGACTTTTGATAATAGCCATTCTTTTATATCTCTCAAATGACCAATGATGTTAAATATTTTTTCATATGTTTATTTCTTGCTTGCATTTTTTCATCTGAGAAATATGTATTTATCTCAGATGCCCATTTTGTGATTGAGTCTTTGCATTTGGGAGATCTTATTCCTTTGAGTTCTTTGTATGTTCTCAATAGTAATCCTTCGACTGAGAAACAGTTGACCAACAGTGTTTCCCACATTGTGGGCTACCTCTTCCCTCTGTTGGTGGTTTCTCTTGCTGTGTAAAATCTTTTTCATAAGATGAGATCCCAGTTGTTGATTCTTTGTGATAGTTCCTGTATAATTGGGGTTATATTTATAAAGTCTTTGCCTACATCAGAGTCTTCAAGAGTTTTACCTATTCTAACTTCCAGCATACTTAATGTTTCAGTTTTATTTATTATTTATTTATTTATTTATTGGCCAAACCAGGGATTGAACTTAGGCCCTTGTGGTTGCCAGGGAAGTGCTTATTACACTGAACCATCTCCCCAACCCCTCAGTTTTAATATTTAAATCTATTTTGAAAATAGTTTAGAGTATAGTGAAAGATGTGGGTCTGATTTTAAGCTTCAGCATTTGTAGAACCAGTTTTTTTCCCAGCAGCATTTATTAAAGAAGCTATCTTTCTTCCACTGAATGTATTTGGGCCCCTTGTGAAAGGTCAGGTGGCTGAGTATGTATGAAGTTGTTTCTGCATCTTCTAATCTGTTCCATTGATCTTTAGGTCTGTTTTCTTTTCTTTTCTTTTTTCTTTTTTGCCAGTGCCATGTTGATTTTCATCATAGTAGTTTTGTAGTATCATTTCAAATCAGGGATTGTGATGCCTCCTGCCTTTGTTGCCCAGAACCATCTTGTTCTGGTATTCTAGGTATCTTCTGTTTCCAAGTGATTTTAGGAATGTTTCCTCTAGCTCTGTGAGGTGTGCTAATGGTATTTTGATTGGGATTACATTAAATATATATAACAGTTTTGGAAGTGTGGCAATTTTCACTCCATTAGTTCTTCCTACCCAAGAGCAAAGGATATGTTTCCATTTTCTGATATTTATTTCAGTCTCCTCTTTCAGTGTATTGTAGTTTTCAACATAGGGATCTTTTATACCCTTCATTAGATTCCAAGATATTTCTTTTTTGTTTGTTTGTTTGTTTGTTTGTTTTTTATTCTATTGTGAAAGGTGTTGTTTCCCTAATTTCTCTCTTAGTGAGTTTGTCATTCATGTGCAGGAAGGCTAGTGAGATTTGACTTTTTATCAAGCTATGCTACTGAATTTGGTTATTAAATCTAGCAGGTTTTTAGTGGAGATTTTTGGGTCTTCTATGTAGAGTATCATGGCACTGCAAGTAATGACAATTTAACTTCTTATTTTTCTAACATTATTCCTTTTCTTTCTTTCCCTCTTTTTTTTTTTGTATTTTAAGGAAGGGTCTACAGGGTATTCAGGGTCTCACTACTAGATCAGACTCATAGTGATCCACCTGTTTACAGCCTCCCAAGAGCTGGGATCACAGCCATGCTCCAGCCACCATGCCCAGTCTCAATTGCCATCTCAGCGCCCTGGGGCAGGGCCCACACAGCAGGCCCCCTGGGGGTCAAGCCCCCAGCTTCTGGGCCTGCTTGCAGGTCCTCTAATCTGCTGAGCTTTTTGGTCAGCCCCTTTCTTTCTTTTTGCTGCCTAATTGCTCCAGCTAAAGTTCCCAGGATGATGTTGAGTCAGAGTGGAGACAGTAGACATCCTTGTCTTGCTCCTGATTTTAGAAAAAAAGCTTTCAGTTGTTTTTCATTTAGTATGATGCTCTCTGTTGGTTTGTCATAGATGGATTTTATCAGATTGAGATAAAGACAATCTATTCTAATTTTCTGCAAGGTTTTTATTATAAATGAGTCCTGGACTTTTTCAAAAGCCTTTTTCTGCATTTGTTGAGATGATCATATAACTTTTGTCCTTGGCTATGTTAATGTGGTGTACTGCATTTATGAATTTGTGTATGCTGAACCATTCCTATACCGCTGGGATGAATTCCACTTGGTCCTGGTATGCAATTTTATTGAGATTTGATGCATCCTATTTTCTTGCATTTTATTGATGACTACTGCATCTATGTTCATTAGGGAGATCCATCTGTAATTCTCTTTCTTAATTGGGTTCTTCTCAGGCTTTGCTACCAGGGTAACATTTGTTCCAGGAATTGATTTGTAGGATTGCTTCCCTCTCAAAGGAGCTTGAGAAGTAGTAGTGTTAGATCTTTTCTTAATTTTTTTTATAGAATTCAGCAGTCAGTCCATCAGGCCTTGGGCTTCTCTTTGTTGGTAAGTTTTTAATAACATCTTCAATTTCATTGATTGATATTGTTTTACTCAGGATTCTTATGTCTTCTTGCTTTAGCTTTTTTAATTCTTATGTGTCTAGGAATCTGTTCATCTCTTCTGTATTTTCTGTCTTAGTAGAATACAATTTTTCAAAGTAGGCATAGATGATCTTCTGGATTTCTGTAGCATCTGTTATGATTTCACTCTTTTTATTCTTAATTGAATAGATTTGAGTCTTTATTCCCCCTTTGGCATAGGGTTGAATATGAGTTTGTCTGGGTTTTTTTTTTTTTTTTTTTTGTCTGTTTTATTTAATGTTTCCAAGAACCAAGTCTTTGATTCACAAGTTCTTTGTATTAATAAGTTTCTAATGTGTTAATCTCTGTTCCAATCTTCTTTGCTTGTATGAGCTTTTTGTTTAACCTGCTCTTATTTATCTAGAAGTTTGAGGTTTTCTATTACATCATTTGCACTTGCTCTGTTTTTCTGATGTGAGTATTCACTGCTATAAATTTCTCTTAGGACTAATGCACTTAGCTGGGTTCAGGTGTATCAAAAGCTATCAGCATATTTAATTATTATGATTAAAGTGAACACAGCTTTGGACAGCTGACTAGAAGAAAAGACTTAAGTAAAGAAGGGTATTGAGACAATTCTTACCCTTTCTTTCTGGCAAGAAATGTGCCTGAAAGTTAGGCTGCCTCCAAGTGTCAGAACTCTTTTTTGTAAATTTCTATAAACAGGCAGGAAGAATTCCATCCAGTCATTGGTAGACTTGAACGTTATTTTTATGTGATTCCATGATAAATTTTTTTTCTCTCTCTCAAAAAAAAAAAAAAAAAAAAAAAACAGAACAAGTGCCTCCCCAGAGACTGCTGCTTCCTGTATCAAAATTCCTCTGGAATGCTAAAGAAGATAGTAAAGTAAATACCAGGCACACACTGGGGACTATGACCAAAAAAGTGCCTCAGAATTTGTGAGGATAAAGACTACTCAGTAAGTGACAATTGCATGGTCATTTGGGGACAAATTCCTCAGCCACATACCGTCATAAATTCCATATACATCCAACATCAAAATGACTTGAAAAGACTTGAAGGACTAGAGGAAAACATAGAGTTATCTTTATAGCTTAGGAATGGAAAAGTGAGGACAGTAAATTAATAAAACCCTTACAGAGATTAGTTTGTCAATAACAGTAAAATTTTAAATGCATAATAATTGCTAGGAAATTATACTTTTATGCATTTATACTATAAATGTACTCACATACATATGGAGGCATTGACAATTGCAAAGATTGAAAGTGACTTAAATTTACATAAAAATGAGACAGTGAGTTTATGGTATATTTATACAATAGAACTCCTTCAATGCTTTAAAAAAGGAAAAGAAATGAGGAAGCTTTTTATGTACTACATGGAAATGTTCCTAAATTAATTAAGAGAAAAGCGAACTACAGGCAGTGGGCACAGCGTGTTACCATCTGAGGTTCAAAGAGGGGAGGCAGAAAAGAACGTATTTTGAAATGTGTGAATGTCTTCACCTATACATATTTTCAAAATCTCTGTCAGCTCACAGGCAATTACTAAGAGGAAGGGTTGGAATGTGGAAAAATAAGAACATCTTTCACTATAATGCTTTCTCTGTTTCTTTTCTTTTTGTACCGTCAACACTTTATTTTTCCTTACACAATAACATGTTGCTGGGGCCTAACATTTTCACAGCAGAAAACCAAAATTTGTGTTAAAGAGGTGAGTACAAAAAAACCTTACATAAATTAAAAGAATGACTGAATTTATAGATGCAAATGCAAACTGTTTCCAACTCAAGGCAGGTGAACCACTCCTAGTGTGCAGGTAGAAAAACAACGGTGGTGGAAACAGGATCACAGGCCATGGATTCTCCCACCCTAGCAGAAAGACTGAAGTCACAACCGGTTCACTGAGCCCTGGAAGCCTGAGAAATCCTGAAACAGTCAGCTGTGACTCAGTACCCTGCACAGGTCTCAGCACTGGATTGTAGAACGTGTTGCTGATGTTGACCTTGTATTCAAGCTACGTGCTTTTTGGTCTGTTTTATACCAGACGCTTATCTTTGATTTATCCCCTAAGTCAATGTGGCTCAGTCACTTGGTGGCTGAGTTGAGCACAGCTGTGGAGAAATCCACGGCATGGCAATCTGGACAATGCTTTCTTATATCTTTTGCTTTTTGAACTAATTATATGTATCACTTAGCCAAGAGATAGTAAAAAATTAAAACAGCTACATCAGATAAATAATCATGAAGGGTTTGTCTTTTAAAGGGGATTTGGGCATTTAAGGACTTCTGTGTCTGGACTCATAATGAGAAAGCCTGTGATCAATATTTGTTGAGTGTGTCCAGTTTACAAAGTGCCTACCTTTGCTCCTGGCTATTGTCGCATGGCACCATTGATCTCTAATTTTTAAAATGACCTATGAAGTTGGGTTTTTAATCTTCACTCAGCGGCTGAGGAGATTAGATTGCTTAGGATCAATCCTCAGATCCCATGCTTTACCACAGATAATCCTGGAGTACAAACCGGGATCTCCTGGCCCCAGACTGATTGCTTGCTACTTTGCCATAATGCCTTGGGGCTCTTTGCCTGGACCCTTGGCAAGTTTCCATTGTCCAGGGGAATTCATTGACCATACTGATTCTCTCCGGCGATAGTGCATATATTTGTGCCTATCTTGCTCTGAATCGATGCTCCTAGCATCTCCTTCCTGTGCTGGAACATGATGTTGTTTTCCTGCCCATAATACAACTGTGATAAGATAAACACCTGATTTTCCAAGTCAAATATCCTAGCAGAGAGCATTTGATTAGCTGAGCCAAGCATGGCACCCTTGGACTGTGCTATAGTTTCTGCCAAGAGGAGGTGACTGAGGTAGGATGGGAAGTGAGAAACACAGAAAAACACAGCAGGGGTGTGTGTGTGTGTGTGTGTGTGTGTGTGTGTGTGTTTGTGTGTGTGTGTGTTGGTATCAGGCACTGCAGAGATAATCCTAGATGAGTCCCAAAGCATTGACTCCTTTAGGAACTTTAGAGCTTGCATGATTGTCTCACTTTTACAGACAATAATAGGGAACTTTTGTGGGCTTTGTGCAAGGTACTGTTTTAAGTGTTTCACAGCAAGAACTCATTACTTTTCATATCAAATTTATGAAGTAGATACTGCTATAGATCTCTTCTTACAGATGGATAAATGAATGCACAGAGAGTCAAGCAGCTCTCCTAGGATCACACTGTTAGTAAGCGGAGCAGGCAGTGATGAACATCCAGACCAACTGCTTCTGTCCTCGGGGTCCGTGGTCTTCACCATTTCAGTCTGGGTGAAGGCATTTGTCCAGCTCAGCTGATGAGGGAGCCAAGCTGGCACTGTAGCCCTGGATTTATTATTTTTTTATTTTTGAAGAGAATACAAAAAAATAGTAAAAAAAAAAAAGAATTAGAAATGATACAAAATTTCACCAAACAGAATGATATAAATAATTGAACAATGGCTGTTATATTGCATACTCTTGCCTTCAAATTAGTTGTTCAGGTTACCAGATGTAAGGCTGTAAGATTTTTCAAAAAATTATAAAACATTGAAAAGGACAGATAAAAAATGAAACATTAATGGCTCCTTTCAAGAGACCAGCTGTAATCAGTGGTACAGTTATCCCAGCTGCAATTATCCTAGCCTATGCATATACGTATGTATTTTTCCTCCTCCCTCCCTCCCTCTCTTTCCCTCTATTCCTCCCTCTCTCCTTCCTTCCTTCTTTCCTTCTTTCTTTGACCTTTTCCCTTATGCAAAGGGGAGCCCTAGCTTTTTACATCCAAGCCTGGAGGGCATTTCACACAGATCAAGAACAGCATTGGCTGCAGAGGAAAAGCTTGATGGAGGAGGGAGGAAGGCAGGAGGAAAGGAATCTTCCTCAGGGTGTGTCCCTCAGCTCCCATCTGCTTCCTTTGCAGATCCACAGCTCTTACGTGGACACACAGAGCCTATCATTTTGGCCAAAGTGTTGCAAGATGACTCCACCATCCTAATCACCCCCTTTCCTGACTTCTGTGTTTCCTCTTGACAATTTGGGGAACATTGTCCTGATCAACAAAACTAAGCTGTTGTGTTTTTGAAAGAATAATAATTACTGGCAAGAACAATTTGCTGGCTGTAAGCATGCATTGTTTCATTTGTTCATCATGAAAAATCCCGGTCTGAGGATTTAAAATTTAATAAAAATTTTAGAGAATACATTACTTTAGAGATGATATAGTTGATTCTCTAGTAGTTTAAGTAATTTGTTCAGTGATATATTTAGTAAGTAGAAGGACCAATATCTGGACTTAGGACTCTTAGATTCTGAAGCTCGGTCATTAATATTGCTTTTCCATAATGTATTCTAAATCCGAAAAATAATTTTTATGGCAGACACATTCCAGGCTTAACATTGCTGTCTACTATTCTGAAGAAAACTAAGCTACGAGCAAATGGTATCCAGTGGCAGAGAGGCGGCTCTTTTCCAGCCACCTCCAATTCCCAAGGTCTAAAACTGAGTTCGAACAGATTGCTGTGAGGTAACTGTGACTTTACGTAAAAACTGACCTAGAAGCAATCCCCTAGGGGACAATTCAGCATCAAGTTCTAGGCCAAGAGAAAATAACTCAAAATAAGAACATAGCCCCTCCAGGGAAGTAATTTTTTGCTGGCAGAGCTCTCAGTCTGCTCACAATTCCCTAAGTCTGAGTCCAGATAATGTTTAATAAAAATAAGGGATAAATCAGCATGCTTCATTTTCTCTTTCCTTTCTTTCTTTCTTTCTTTCTTTCTTTCTTTCTTTCTTTCTTTCTTTCTTTCTTTCTTTCTTTCTTTCTTTCTTTCTTTCTTTCTTTCTTTCTTTCTTTCTTTCTTTCTTTCTTTCGTACCAGGGATTGAACTCAGGACCTTGTGCTTGCCAGGCAAACACTTATTCTACTGAGCTGCCTCCCGGCCACTATTTTCTCTTTCCAATGACCAACATGTGTGGTTGCATGCCATGTGAGGGCTCTGTTCTACAGAAGGAGCAGTAGTCCCCACCTTTTCTCCCCCGCGGGGTTCTTACCTCATTTCCTTCCACCCCAGCCTTCCTCCAAGGACATCCCATCTAACCAGTGGTTAGACCAACACAAGGAGCACCTGACCTTGCATTTCCTATTGCTCTTTCCTGGAAATAACTAATGAGGGTAAGTTAAAAATATCAATGAAATATTCTGTAGTCTCAAAAGAAATCAGTGCAAAAGTCAAACGAATAGTGAAGTGCTGACCAGACATTTTGCTGGGTGAACTTGTTTCCGCTGAAATGCAAAGCCTCCTCGGAGAGGAGGTGAGGAGTCTTTCCACAGCTTTTCTCCTTTTTTGTGCATCTAAAATTTTTCTAGTGCCTACCATTTTTCTCCTTCACTTATGTTCTGATAGTAGGGAACAGAATATAAGCATTTGCAGCACATGAAACTGTATTGGAGAGTGGTACATTTTGGAGAGAATAACCAGGTAGGGAATGGTGTTGGTGGGAAAAGGCGGGCAGTTTTAAACTGTGTGTCATCAAGGAAAGTGTCCCTGAGGACTTCACATTTGAATAAAACCTAGCAGAGCAAGGGAGAGAAGCAAGCTGATGCCCTGGGCGAAGCATGCCAGGCAGAGGGGAGAGCAGCTAGGGAGGCTGTGGAGTGGCTGGAAGCAGGTGTTACAGAAACAAGGTGTGCCCAGGGGGCTGGAACAGAGAGAAGGAAGAGCTGGAGAGAATGAGGTCAGAGAGGTGGGTAAGGAGGTAGATTGCTGGGGTCATGGAGGCCCCTGAAGGAGTTGGCACACTGCTTATGCCTCTAGAGCATTATCTGGAACCCCTGTCATTTGCAGAGCACTCAGAACTTCTCAGGATGCATGTTTGTACCCTTAATCATATTTGGTCACATCCTGAGAGTTGGAGAAGCAAAGAAGTTCTCATTGTCACCAGTTCAGAGATGAACTGGACTTAGAGAGTATTAATTGATGACCAACTTCCCAGAGAGTGGCTGGATCTGGGTTCTACTGCTTCTTGCTCTAGACCTTAGATTTTTCCTCTGTATTTTTATCTCCTTGTAGGGTATTTGTGTCAAAAGAAAAGAATCACTTGCTTTATTCTTAGCACCTATTTCCTGTCTTGATCTGTTTCCTGTTAATATAATGGAATACCCCAAACTGGATATTTTATACGGACTAAGGTCTTATTTAGCTGACAGTGCTGGGGGTTGGGAGGCCCAAAAGCATGACACGAGCATCTGGTGTGTCCCTGTGGTGGCACTGTAGGAGGAGGACATCACATGGTGAGACAGAGCACGTGGGCCAGGGAAACCTTGCTTTTATAGCAAATCCACTCTGATGATAGTGAGTGCATTTCCATGATATCAATTGTAATTCACATTGGGGCCAAGGGGATTAGTTTCTAATCCATGAACTTTTGGAGGGCAACGTACAGCCACAGGTCATCTTTCTCATTTTTCTGTACAGGAATCCTCTCATTTCCTGGTTCATTTTACTGATGCAAAGGCACACAAGGGTACACCTGGCCTAACTCTCCTGGATACTATTCATTTCTACAGAGCACTGCACAAGTCCCTCCCCTGGCACGGAGAAGTGAAGACTGCCATTACCTGCTCTCATTCCTCATGCTAATTTTGTCTCCTATTCTAGCTCCATGCTCACTCTCTTTAGTGAGTGGCAGTGTTCCCTCTCCTCACTTCTGACATTCAGCAATTCCCCAAATAAAGAATGGTTTGCACTGATGACGCTTTAGCAAATGGCTGGACTTGAGACCACCTCTGGCAATATTTGCTCGCAAAACTTTTTCACAACTCTCTTCAGGCCTGCAAATACATCCAGGCTTGAGGAACTCAGCTTATATTCTTAGAAAGTTGATATTTATCTTTGATTCTTGCATTTACATCGAATCCCTCTAAACTCTGGGCTGCAAGATACTTTTTTGATGCTTTCTTTGTGAGATCTTTGGCAGGATTTCCCCAGAGCAGTTAAGACTGATTCGGTTTGATGAAAAAAAAAATCTTCAGAAATGGACCCTCATTAAACAAACAGATCTGCTAAGCTAATAAACTTTGTTATAGGCTAAGCCAATTCCCTCTTCTGTAATCCTTCCTTGTGGTGTCCACTCTGTGTTAGGGCAGGAGGTGGCTGCTTTCTCAAGGGCTTTTGTGTCCCCAGTCACTGCTGCGACTTACAGAGGGTTGACCCCAATCCCGTACTTTCCCACGCCCCATCTCCTTGCTCCTGTTTGCAGATGAATGTGAGAATTCCTAAAGCTGCAGTACTGAGAACTGAGGCAGCAGCTTGCTGTGTACCTACTGTCACCATGAGACTTGATTCAGATATGTCATCTCAGTTCTTCTCTTATCCTCCAACCCTAGACCCCCTTTGATCAGAGTCCTTTGAACCCATAGCAGGAAAACTTCTATTGGATCAAGCAGAAGCATGCTTTATCTCTGAACACACATAACACAGGTACAGGCACATGCAGCACCAACAGAAATCAACAAGCATAGCACCCCCAGTGGGGCAGGGCATATTTTCTTGCTCTTCTGCTTGATTTCTATCTCCTGATTTCTTCCCAAGACTAGTTTTCTCCAATTAAGGATTAATTAAATATCCTTTTTACTTTACTAAGTGGGGGCTTATTAGTTTGACTTGATCCAAGATTTAAAAATATCTTAAATAAGAAACCATTCACACATCAAAGAGCAGCAGGATGTGGAGAGAGGGGTGGCAGGGTATATCCAGGCATAGTTTGGTTAAGGCTGTCTTCATGAGAACACAGGGCAACTTAGGTCAGAATTGTGAATATTTTTCAGACTCACACATGGTTGCTTCTCATTATTCCTGTAGCTGTGATCTGGAAAGTCTCTGTGAACTTTGCATTAAAGAATACTGAATATAGACCTGTAGCTCCAGGGGGAATACAGAATCCTGCAGCGTCTGGTCACAGTTTCCTTATCTGATTGATACATGTCCTTAGTTAATGTACATTTCTTTTGAAGGACACTTTGCTTAATATATATGGTTGGTTTATTAACATCGAAGTCATGGTCAATGTGCTGTACCTCATATTAGAATGCACCTTATTCAGCAAACACAGGTACAGGCACATGCAGCACCTATGCTATGATTGAAAAATAGAGTGCATACTTCAATTTTGAAAAAATATAGTAACAGACATATTATTCTTTTTTGTGTGCATTTGGTACAGCTCAGACTCATAGTGATCCTCTTGTCTCAGCCCCCCTAGTGCTGGGATTACAGTCGTGCACCACCATGCCCAGGCTCGGTGGCCAGCTCAGTGCACTTGGGGGTGAGGCTGGTGCATGAGATGAATCCCAGACTCTGCATTTGCCTAAGCAGGTGGTTAGTCCACTGAGCTATCACGCCAGCCCCAAGACGTGTTATTCCTAATCTATCTCAAAATACTCCCCTCTGTTTGAAATGCACTCACTCCATTGTTCTTGTAAGCTTATGAAATGGCTCTAGAGGGCCTTTTATCAGTGTCTTCAGGTGTATTCTTATGGCTACCTTGATGTCTAAACCAATCCAAAACATTTTTCTTTTATGCTCATTTTGACTTTGGGGAACAGCTAGAAGTCACAGGGTGATGGATCTGGTGAATGAGGTAAAGGTACATGGACTACAATGTTTTCATGGCTCTGCCTTTCCCTTGGCTGGCACTTGGCAGAAGCAGTCATTATTTTTTACGATACCTTATAAAGACAAAAGGAAAGAGGACCTCCATAACCACTTTAGGAGGTGGCAAGAACAATAGATAAGTAGAGTACTTCAAACTGAGGGGCAGTACTGTGTTTTGGGGAATGAATAGTAATGTGCTTCTACAGTAATTAAAGAAATTTAAATGTTAAGCATATATATATATTTTTTTCAATCAGCAATGTAGCAAAGACTTTATTACATGACATTTAAATATCTATTGAAAATTGGTTTAAAAAAGCATAGAAGTGGAAAAGATAAGTGTATCTTAGAAGCAATGGGTATGACTGTTAAATGTATAGTAATGTTTAGTTTTAATCAAAGAAATGCAAATGAGATACCAATTTTTAACCTCTTACGTTGTTGTAGAATACTATAATATATTGTGTTTAAAATATTATGTAGGAAAACAGGAATACTTTTACAGGCAAATTAAAATTGTATGTGCTGCTGCATCAAGAAATGTACATTATACTATTAAGCATATATTTTTATCACACCCCATCTTTGTTCTCTCTATAAAGCATGCCTCCACCTTCTTGAACATAGGAACACTAGGCAACACACTGGTACCTATGCTTGGGTATCATTTTAAACAAGAAATCAAGGAAAATCACAAAAATACAAAAAACATGTCACTCAATGGACCCCAACAGGAGCACTGTTCACTCCATTAGAGAGAAAGCAAATGTGCTGGATGCCCCTTTGTTCCACCTGAGCCAAGAGCATACATGCCAGGCAGTGCAAATGTTTTGTTACTTGATGCAAGTCTACTAAGGTTTCAAATGTGCTCTGAGTATTTACAAATACATTTTAGCAAGTAGGAAAGATGGCAAATGTGGAATCTACGAGTAATGATGGCGAACCCTACATACATATCTCAGTCAATATATGTAGTGAACGTGTCTGGCTCCTGCTTACAGAGTTCCTTCCAGGCATCTGAGGGCCTGGCAGATCGTGCTACTCAAATCAAAGCCCAGGTGCCCAGGTGGAGAGATTGGAATCAGTAAGTTTTTCTTGGGCCTGGGCACACTGCCCACTACTCGCGTGCATTTGGCCGGAAGAGACCACATCTGAGAAGTGAGTCTGTTCAGTCAGACATGACAAACTCATCTCTGTACGCTGCATACAGTCCTGGGTAGGAAGGGAGGAGCATGAGCTTCTGCCTTGGCCTGGGTGGCGTCCCTGGGAGTCAGGTCAGCTGCACTTGATTTTCAGTGTTTCTTTGATGGCAGCCCCAATTGGTAACCTAGCACCAAATCAATGAGAGCTTTTGCATCACCTGCTGCCTGGGAAACCATGTGGAGGAGCCTTTGGGTCCTGCCACCAAGGACTGGCTGCTTGGACCCAGAGACCTCCATCATGCCTCTGTCCTCCAGCATAGCGCTTACGGAGCTCTAAGAAACCAACACCAGTGCTGTTTTAAGAAGTAAGAAGACTCTGCATTGGTCACGAAGCTGCCAGAACAAATCAGTGCAAGCTTGGTGACTTAAAACAACGGACATGTATCCCCTCGAGTGTGGAGCCAGGAGTCTGAAATCTGGCAGGGCTATCCTTTATCTTTCTTGGCAGTGCTCTAGAGAAGTTATAGTCTGGTTTTGTTGCACCTCGGAGATGAGCACAAGCGGCAAGCCAAGAGAAATTCAATCTGATGAACTCGTATCTTCCACTTCAGCAAAACTCAGTTCTTTTTCACTTTTGATTCTATAGATTCCTCATGCCTTATGCTGTTACTAAGCTGCTTGCTCTTCTCCAGCTTCTCATCAAAAACCTAATTGAAGTTCTTCTTTCCTCATGAAAACTTCTAGCTACATTGCTTTATCTCTCTTCGCTTGGATGAATTATTACCTTTTCTCATTTCGTTACTTTTTTTTGTATATTTTTTAGGGAAGGGTCTACAGGGTGTTCAGTGTCTCACTACTAGATTGGACTCATAGTGATCCACCTGTTTACAGCCTCCCAAGAGCTGGGATTACAGCTATGTGCCACTATACCCAGTCATAATCACCATCTCAGCATGCCCTGGGTGCAAGGCCAGCACAGCAGGCCTGGGGATCAAACCCTGGCCTGCGTACCTGCTTGTAGGCACTTTAATCCGCTGAGCTACTTGGCCGGCCCTCATTTCATTACTTTGAATTACCTTGATCTCTATCTTTTCTCCTTTCTCTGTTTCCCACAAAAGATTATGGAGGGAATACATGGAGGGAAGGGCAAACCACTTAGGCAGCTTCCCATACCCTCTAGCACTGAGCACAGTGCTGGACACATGGGCAGCCACCCAGTGCTTGTTAAATTCAGTTGGCTCTCAGTGCTGACCTCCATCAGCTTTATTGGTCTCTCACAAATGCTGACAGATTCGCTAACTTTTATTCAGCCGCCAAGAAGACTCTACATTCCTCACTTTGGAGGAATTATATTCTGGAACTGGGAAAGAAAATGCACACCAATAAATACGGACCACAAATGTGGCTCAGCAGCTCCCAGAGAAGCTGTGCCCAGCAGCCGCAGCACTGCTAGTGCTCAGTGCTCCTGATGGACAAAACAACATCCAGATTGTGTGTCTCTATTATATTCTAGTAACTGGAACAGAACTCAGAAAATACTCAAGAGGGGCTCCCTGAATGAATAAATGAACTCTCAAGGTATACACACCCAAGTTACCCTAACCTAGGTCAGGAGCATTCCTTCCATGTGGTGGGTCCTCTCACCACTAGACTATGAGAACCCGGCTGATTCTGTGGCAGCACTTTGCCTATGCAGAGAAAGGACCAGGAGCCTGCTCCCAGACAGGGAAGTTAGGCTCCTACTGTCATGATGACTACATTCCTCTGCACATGGGGGTGAAACCTCACAGCCTGCACCATCTGATGCCTACCAAGCTCCTGCTCAGTGAGCTTTGCATCAGGGGGGAGCAAAGCTCATTAGTTCCGGTGGGGGAGGAGGTGGGGTGTCTTGAATTTGGTGCAGTGCAACTCAGCAAGTAGGTAGAGTTCCAGATGCTTCTGCCATCATGACTCGGCAGTTCACCCCCATAGCTTTCCTCCTTCAAGCTCTGGGACTATTCAGGAAATACAGACTGATTAATAGCCTTGTAAACAGAAAGGTGGCTCCCATTACCTATGGTCATGGGCTATTAAGAAGGAAGTGATCTATCCACAGAACTTTCTGGCATATGGGGACACCTTGCAGAGGCGAGCCAGGAGACACTGGTTCTGATCCCTGTCTTTTGCTGATTGTGTGACTGTGGAGAATCACAGCATTTGTATGCTTCAGTTTTTTCTTTAGAACAAAAGCATCATCTAGCATATCCCTACGATCCTTCCAATGTCAACATTTTATTATTGGTGATTTTGCTGCAATCTTACATCTATTCAGTATCAGTTTATAGGCATTAAAGAATGTGTTTTCCTGAAAGCATTATGTCTGCTTCTCATACTTTCATTATATTTGTGCTTTCATATTTGATGGCTAATTTCTCATCATTTTCTGTGACCATTTGGAATTGCCAAAAAATTCTAGTATACCAGTTCACGTTTGGTTTGTAAAGCATGCTACTAATTTCTAGTTTACTCTGTTTTGATTCCTGTATTTTAGAACCAATCCTAATTCCCATGACTATAAAATAAAGGCTTTTAACTATAACCACAGGACTTTGCATGTTTTAAACCATCTTTTCACAGCTGGACACTCACTGGAGTTTAGAAAGTTTGGAATTATTACAGTTTAAGTTACTCAGACCATGCGGTCTTCTGGCCATCTGGCCCAAAATGA
The DNA here is from genome assembly GCA_004027165.1 of Ctenomys sociabilis. Lineage (NCBI taxonomy): Eukaryota > Metazoa > Chordata > Mammalia > Rodentia > Ctenomyidae > Ctenomys > Ctenomys sociabilis. The sequence goes on along the minus strand of PVKA01037968.1, from coordinate 731 downwards.
TTAGTGTTTGTAAACACTGGCATAGAATTAGTATTGAGAAATGTATGATAACATTACTTACAGCAGTATTTGTTGGCTGAACAAAATATTCTTAAAGTCTCACTCGTGCGCAGTGACAAGGTGAATAAAGTTTGTAGGAATAAGGGACCTGATACATTCAGGGACCTCTTCCATAAGCTTCTAGATGGACCTGGACTCAAAACACCAAAAGAATGCTTTCTCTCTTGGGGACTTTCAAGTATCTTTGGTGATTTGAAGTTTAAGTATTAGAGAGTATATTGTTCTTCATTTAACATCAAAGGAGGATCATTCCTTATTCCACATTTGACATAATGGCAGCAGAGGTGTCAATGACAGTGGAGAACAGGGAAAGAAGTTCTAGAGGAGTTACATCAGGGTATGGCAGGAGCCCAGTGAGGGCCCAGTGAGATGAGTTAGGAAAAGTCTGAAAGGTTTAGGAAAGTCAGATGTTCCTACATTAGCATACTGTGTGATCTCCTATAAAAAATCTCTGAATATTTGAGATACTTTTTAGTATTTAAATGACTTGTTTTCAATTTGTTTCAGATAATCTTGGGTCAAAGAATCTAAATTTTCCATTGTTGGCCAGCCAAATAGCTCAGCAGATTAAAGTGTCTGCAAGCAGACACAAGGGCCTGGGGTTCGATCCCTGGGCCTACTGTGCCGGCCCTGCCCCTGAAGCATGCTAAGACAACGATTGCAACTGGGCG
>PVKA01037966.1:0-20606 GCA_004027165.1 Ctenomys sociabilis | reverse complement strand
CTTCTTCTTTACCTATTCTTATTCCCTTTATTTCTCCCTCTTTTCTAATGGCTGTTGCTAAGGATTCCAAGACTATATTGAATAGGAGGGTGATAGAGGACATCCTTGTCTTGTACCTGATTTAAGAGTAAAAGATTTCAGTTTTTCCCCATTTAGGATTATATGAGCTTTTGGGTTGTCATAGATGGCTTTTATCAAGTTAAGGTAGAGTCCATCTGTTCCAATTTTCTGTAGGACCTTGAACATGAATGAGTGTTGGACTTTGTCAAAGGCTTTCTCTGCATCAATTGAGATGATCATATGGTTTTTAGATTTCAGTCTATTAATATAGTGTATTACATTTATAGATTTTCAAATATTGAACCATCCTTGCATCCCTGGGATGAATCCTACCTGGTCATGGTGTACGATCTTCTTGATGATTTGGGGTGTTCTATTTTCCAGAATTTTGTTGAGTATTTTTGCATCTATGTTCATGAGGGAAATTGGCCTCCAGTTCTCTTTTTTGGTTGTGTCTTTCCCTGGTTTTGGAATTAGTATAATACTTGCCTCCACGTATGATTTTGGGAGGACTGCTTCCTTTTCAATTTCATTGTAGAGTTTGAGGAGTGTAGGTATTATATCTTGTACAAATTTCTTGTAGAATTCAGCTGTGAATCCATCAGGACCTGGACTTTCTTTGTCGGTAGGCTTTTTTGTTACATTTTGTATTTTGTTGACTATTATTGGCTTATTGAGAGTTGTTACATCTTCTTGGTTCAGTTTTAGCAATGTGTACCTTTTGAGGAAGCTGTGCATTTCTTCTGAGTCTTCTATTCTGTGAGCATAAAGATTCTCAAAGTAACTATTGATAATCTTCTGAATATCCACTGTGTCTGTGGTGATTTCACCCTTTTCATTCCTTATTGCTTGTATTTGAATTTTTTCTTTTGTCCTTTTGATAAGGTTGGCTAGAGGCTTACCAACTTTATTTAGTCTTTCAAAGAACCAACTTTTTTGATTTGTGGATTCTTTGAACTGTTTTCTTCATCTCAATTGAATTAATTTCTGGTCTAATCTTTACGATTTCTTCCCGTCTTTGTGCTGTGGGTTTCATTTGCTCTTCTTTTTTGAGATGTCAGAGGTGCATCATTAGGGTGTTTATTTGTTCCCATTCTGTTTTCCTAATGTGTAAGTTCATAGCTATGATTTTCCCTTTAAGAACTGCTTTCATCGCATTCCATAAATTTCAGTAAGTTGTGCTTGAATTTTCATTGAGTTGTAGATATTGTTGAATTTCTTGTTTAATTTCTTCTGTGACCCATTGATTGCTGAGTAGGGTGTTGTTTAGTTTCCATGAATTTAGCGGGTTTGTCCGATTTCTTTTGTGATTTATTTCCAGTTTCATTGTATTGTGGTCAGATAATATGCACTGGATAATTCCTGTTTTCTTGCATGTACTTAGGCATGACCTCTGGACTAGTATGTGGTCTATTTTGGAAAATGAACCGTGTGCAGCTGAAAAAAATGTGTATTCAGCTGTGGTTGGGTGGAACACTCCGTATATGTCCACCAGGCCCATTTGTTCCAAGCTCTAGTTCAGTTCTGCTACTTCCTTGCTAATTTTTTGTGTGGTTGATCTATCTTTTTGAGATAAGGGTGTGTTAAGGTCTCCTGTTAAGATTGTGGTCTTAGATAGTAGAGTTTTTATGTCCATTAAGATTTGTCTTACATAGTTGGGTGCTCCTGTGTTTGGTGCTTAGATATTTATGAGTGTTACCTCTTCCTCTTGAATTTTTCCCCTGACCAATATATAGTGGCTTTCTTTGTGTCGTTTTATCCTTCTTGGTTTGAAGTTGAGACTGTCCAAGAACAGAATTGCTACTCCTGCATTTTTCTGAGGTGCTGGGGCATGTAGTATTGTTTTCCATCCTGAGACCTTGAGCCTATGAATATCTTTTTGAGTTAAGTGTGTTTGTTGTATACAGCATATTGTTGGATTTTGTTTTCTAATCCACTGTGCCAGTCTATTTCTCTTAATTAGTGAATTGAGTCCATTTACATTGATGATTATAATTGAAATGTGTTGACTCATGATTGTCATAATATTTACCTGCTGTTGTTTACTCCTTTGTATTCTGCGTTTATTTGTTTTCCCTGTTTAGCGGGTTCCTTCTTTTCTCGTTAGTGGAGTTCTGGTCATTGTGGTCTCTCTGTAGAACATCCTTTCAGTGGTCTGTATACAGATGGCTTTGTCATCATGAAATTCTTTAGTCGTTCTTCGTCATGGAAGTATTTCACTTCTCCATCAAATCTGAAAGAGAGTTTTGTAGGGCATAATAGTCTGGGCTGAAATTTGTTTTTGTACAGGACTTAAAGAACTCTGCTCCATGCTCTCCTTGCCTTCAGGGTTTGTGTAGAGAAGTCGGCTGTGATTCTGATGGGTTTTCTTTTCAATGTGATCTGCTTCTTTTCTCTAGCAGATTTCAGTATATTATTTTTGTGTTGGATTTCTAGGATCTTGCCTATGATATGTCTCGGTGTGTTTTTACTTGGGTTGAAGTTATTTGGTGTTCTGTATGCTTCAGTTACCTGAATGTTGGATTGTTTTCTCATATTTGGGAAGTTTTCTGTGACCACTTCTCCCCAAATTCTTTTTATGTCATTTGTATTGACTCTTTCATTGTCATTGATACCAACTATTCTCACACTGTTCATCCTGGCGTCATCTTGCTGGTGATAGATTATTTTTTCCTGCATTCTCATTGTTTTTAAGAGATCTTTTCTCACCTTTTCACTAGCTGCTCCAGCATCCTCAAGATCCAAAACTCTTTCTTCTCTTTCATGCAGATGGATTTGTAGACTCGTGATTGATATTTTTAGTTCTTCTATATCTCTTTGACTCTGCTTCATGTGTTGTATTTCTTTTCTGTATTGCTCATTCAAGGAATCTGTCATATTCTGATCTACTCTATTTTTGTATCCATGTCTTCTTTAGAGGTAATTAATTCTTTTACTTCAAACTTTCTTCAAATTGTGTTTCCTCTTTATATTTCCAGAATTGTTTCTCCACTTCAGATGCTATGATTTCAAAGATTTCTTTTTTTTTATTTCAGAAATCATTTCTGCTTTGAGTTCCTCATTACCTTTCTGCTGTTGTTTCTTTACTTCTGATGCTGTTAATTCATACATTTCAGCTCCAATAATGTTCTCTGCACTTGTTCTAGGTTAGCATTGGGATTCCCCCATGTTTTTCTGGATTTGATTCATTACTTCAGATCCTAAGTATTCAAGTATTTCTTTTTTTATTTCAGGCATTAATTCTGGTCTGAGTTCCTCTATACCTTTCTGCTGTTGTCCCTTTGCTTCTGCCTCTGTTAATTCATTCATTCAGCTGAGCTAGTGTCCTCTGTATTTATCATGGGTCAGCTGGAGGACTGAGATTTCATTTTTCTCCTTGTCCTTGTCATTTTGTATAGCACTGACCTCTGACCTTTGGTATAGAGCTTTGCTGAAGTTATGACCTTAGCACGTAATGAGATTTGGGTGCCAATCTTTTAAGTTTGAGATTATCCAGTTATTCCTGCCCTGGATCTAGCTGTTGTGTTCAGTTCCTTTTTCCTGCAGCTCCTGTGGTTCCTCTCTGTTGGGTCCCTGGTCAGGGGAGCACTGGCTAGCACATAAGTTCTTCCTCATACTCACCAGCCCAGGCGGGGTTGGATGGAGTGCTGAGAGCATCACCAAAAGTTCTCGCCTTCTTGGCGGCTTGGGGCCAGGGGCTCTGGGCAGTTGCCAGGCAGGCCTGTCTAGGGTGTCTCAAGCAGGTCTCTGGCTGGGATGTTTTGGGGCCTGAGGCTGTGGATGGTGCACAGCACATAGTGAGAAGCCAAAGGCTCTTCCTTAGACTCACCACACACTTCCCGAACTTCGATGCCCAGGGAGTTGGAAAAATTCCCACTCGCTTGGAAGTCTTGGGCAGGGGCTCCGGAAGTTGCCTGCAAGTTGGCCTTGGGTATCTCAGGCCGATCGCTAGCTCTGCGGGCTTGGGGGCTGTTTTGATGCCAACCTTTTAAAATATTTTATTTTATGTTTGTATTTCTTCACCTGAGAACTGCATATTCATTTCAGATGCCCATTTTTGGATTGGATCTTTAAATTTGGGGGTTCTAATGTTTTTTTCCAATTTTTTATGTTTCACACACACAGAATTCCTCTGATGGACAACTGGCTAATTATTTAGCTCTGTGTATTGTCTTTGCTCTTTGTTTGTGATTTTTTTTTTCTGTGCCAAAGCTTTTCAATAGAACAATATCCTACTTGTTTATTCCTTGTCTTATTTTCCATCAGGTTTTTTTCATGAAGTTGAAGTAATAAATAAGGACCTAAATTTACAATAGATATTGTGAATTAGAAAGAAATTGTTCAAAACAAAAGAGGAACTAGGGAGGGGTAGGGGAGAAAGGAAGGAAAAGAAAAGAAAAAAATGATTAAAAAGGGATGAAATGGAAACAAAGATTTGTCAATAGGGAGAGGGAAGGGGGATAAGGGGAAGGGAGGGCATTGGGAAAGAAAGAGAAATCAGAAGGTCTCATATCCAGGTACAATCCCTATGATGAAGATGAACTTTAAGTATATCTAAACGGTACCAACAGACTTAATCAAAAAAGCGATCACTTCTGACTGTGTTTAATTGTTTGATCAATCTTGCATGCCTATATCTGGTAATCTGAGCAACCAGTTTCATGATAGCAATGTGTAACAACAATCATTTTAATTTTCTGTTCTTGTTTTGAAATTCTGCACCATTTTTATTGTTTTATGTTGCTTTATCTTTGCCTTTGTTTTGGATCTTATTTACTCTTTCAGTTTCTCACAGCAGGTAGACATGATGTTTACACATGTGAGTCTCATTTATTTCACCCGTGAGTGTGGTCTCAATTTGCACCCATGGACCTATATAAGTCTTAAGTCTATTCTTCCTTATGCCAGAGTAGGAGGCCTTTGTATATGAAGACCCCATCTTTTTAATCTATTCTTGGGTTAATGGGCACTTGGGCTGTGTCCAGCATTTAGTCACAACAAATTGTGCTGCTCCAAACATGGGCCCATGTATATGGATGTCATACAGTGCTTTTAGTTCTTCTGGGAAGATACCCTGAGAAGCAATAGCTGGCTCAAACGAGACCCCCAGTCCTCGGTGAGGATGCTTCTGTGGCACTGTTCAGTTTCTCAGTGGATGGTGTAATTTTCTACTTTACAATAAATTCTACTGGTACTTTTACACAGCTGCATGAGGGTCCTGCCTGAGTTCTTGCATCAAGGCACAAAGAACAGAATAACCAAGGAGGTGAAGACTGGTTTCTCTCTGTGTCAGCCCCCAGCTTCCCAAGGCAATATGGCTTTGATTACCATAGCTCTGTGATATAACTTGGTTCTTCTCAACCTTTAGTCAATCTAATCCTCTGAATAAGACCAGCTCTGTGGAACAGCTACTATGTCAGCCTCCTTTTATGGGTGAAAACACAGAGGCTTGCAGGAGGTAATTTTTCAAGGTCACGCAACTGCTGGGTGCCAAAGTCAGAATTCAGCACTAACTCTTGGCTGCAATCCTCAACTGTGCCTCTGCCCCAAGTTGATCTTCTTGGGTTCCTCATGCCTTGATTTCCTCCTCAGTGATGCTGATGGAGGGATATCCTCCCTGCTTTCCAGAGCTAGTGTGCAGGTGAGATCAGATTAAGAATGAGGGAATGTGTCACTGTTCCTGTAATGAAGGTGCTTTGTGAGGAGGGAGTGGGAACAGACCCTATTCATCATTTCTTGGCTAGATTACCAGTGAACTATGCTTTCTTAGGCAAATCCCCTCAACATCCTCATGTTTCCACTTGAAAATTCAAGGTTCTAGAGTAGAAGATGACTATGTCCTTTGGAGTTCAAATGCCTAAAAGGCTGGTGAAGACCAGCTATAATTTGCTATCGTGGAAAGACCATGGATAGGAGGGTGAGGACCCAGCAGGGACCTGGCCTCCAGAGACAAGCAGCCAGCAGGGACAGGCTCCATGGCATCGGCTTTCTTCCTCTAATTGGCCTCCAGTCCACCTCCACTCTTGGTGGCATATTAAGAGGCTCTCTGGCTGTGCTCATCGCTTGCTGGGAGTGATGGTCACTATCCAGGCCCACATCACCCATCTAGGGGTAAAACTGGCCCACTTGGAAAACTGACTCAGAAAAGGGATAGGTGATTTTGTCCTTGGGCAAAAAGTCTGTCTTTCACCCCGATCAAGGTGAGGGGAGAGTGGGGAAACGCTGGCTTCTGAGCTATGCCAGCGTCTTTGAGCATTGGCTGGGGACACTAGGCAGAACAAGGCTGTCCACTGCCCTCACTCTTTCTGAGCCTTTGTTTCCATTCCTTCTGCTTGCTGCCAACCCCTGGTGCTTCTTGTCCTTAGTTAAACTCTCTGACTAAAAAAAAAAAAAAAGAAAAGACTCTCCTAAAATTCCAGACTCCTCAGGGATGAGCAATAGATACTGCATTGTAGTTCTGTAATTCCTTGTTTTTCTTTTATAAAATGAGGATAGTAGGACCCAGATGAATCAAAACAGACAAGGACTTACAAAGCCTGACACTTTCAAATGTGATTGAGAGCTGTCTGTTACTTTTCTCTCATTGCTGGGACAAATTCCCAACACCCAAAAGGCAGGCAGGAAAGGTTTACTTAGCTTACTATTTGTGAAGGTTTCAATCCATACTCAGCTGGCTCCAAGGCAGACTGGCACAAGGCAGAGGGCAGCAGCTCATGGTGATGGAAGATGGCAAGACAGAAAGAGCAAAAGGGAGGAGTAGTGGTAACAATGGCAGCCGAGAGCCAGTCTGTCTCCTTATGTTGCATCCAGGCTGTCTGCCTCAGGCAGCTGGGTGTAGCACTCACTCCCATAATCCCAGCACTGGTTCATGAATTAATCGCAAAGTCTAGAAGTCTGCCCCATGACTGCATGAGGTTTTGGTGGACAACTGGACACAAAACAAAACAAGAGCTAAACAAAAATTAATACTTTATTGAGCTACTAGTGGGGATTTCCTAAGATCAAAATATGCTTGTCTATGATTCTCAATTTTCTTTACCCCAAAGACCTTTGTAATTTTAATTTTGCCCTTGAGAATTGTGTTTTTGAAATAATAATGATTTCCATTTAAATATACAGTTTGGTTCATAACTTCTTTTTTGAATTTCTTTGATTTGGATTTCTATTTTTATTTTTTATTCATTGTAATAAGAAAATAAAATAGCAATGAAACAGTTACAAAACAGGTCAGTAGGACAGTTACAATAATTAATATACTGCATGTTGTTGTCTTTGTAGTAGTTATTCATAGGAGAAGATACAGACATGATATCCTGTCCAAACACTCTTAGTACAAAACTTTCTTCTCATTAAACTAAGAGAAAGTGATATATATATATATATATATATATATATATATATATATATATATATGCATATGTATTTATTTACTATTCAAATATTATAGGTGTGTGAAATGAGAAAAATAATCCAATGTACTCTAGTAGTCCATGATAGTAGAGGGCTGGTTATCTGTAGTCATGATATTAGAGGGCTGGTTATCTGGCAATGTCAGAAGTTGTTGACTTGAGCATTTTACAGCTCAGCAATATCAATATGGCTTTACTTTTTGTACCTCATTTCTATCATTTTCTGCTGGATGGTTAAGAAAAAGATAAAGCAAGACCTATAAAACAAGAAATGTAACTTTTGTATCTGCCAAGGTCAGTCAAATCCCCTCAGGATTTATCCTGAAACTCTGTACTGTAGTTTGTAGATATTTTGTCAGTGTCAGCCATGTGGATGAGTCACGGCCATTGCTTGACCAGTTTGCTCTCTGTGAAAGCCAGACAGAATGTTTTCTCTCCATGTGACTCTCCTTAGGCATACGATAGATCATGGATCACATTCCTTTGTGGCTCCATAATCTCCTTGATTAGAAAATTTGGGACGCTACTGAGTTACAGGATGGTACAGTACAGGTTCTCATATGTCCTGAGTCCTCACAGACCTTGAAGGGCTAGGGCCAAGATGTTGAATGTCCTTGAAGCCCTTCTTTTTCTCTAATTTTTGGTCTTCAAACTTGAGTTGTTAGCCCTCCAGAAGAGAATCTTAATCTTTATCTGACTTTTTACTGCACACAGCTTCTGAAACTGACCACATCTTTATGAGATGAGAACTCGATAGGATCTTCATGAGCTTTAGCCCCTATTGAAATATCGCACCAATATTCCCATTAGTTACTTTTTCTGTCTCAGATTATCTTGGGAGTGGCTGAACACAGATTTCTTGCTCAAGCATTCACTAGATGAAGAGACAAAGAAATGTAAAAATAGAAATTTCATAAATTTCACTTGTGTCACCTTTTCTTGTTCTTTCCCACTGACATTAGGAGCACTGAGCAAGGACCATGGGAAGGAATGTCACAGAGATCACCCGATTCATCCTCCTGGGATTCTCAGATTTTCCCAGAATCACACCACTGCTCTTTGGGGCATTCCTGCTCATCTATATGACAAGTCTCACCTGGAACCTGTCACTCCTTGTTTTAATAAGGATGGACTCCCACCTGCACACACCCATGTATTTCTTCCTCAGTAACCTGTCCTTCATAGATCTGAGCTACGTCAGCTCCACGGTGCCCAAAATGCTCTCCAAATTCTTCCAGGAGCAACAAACTATCACCTTCATGGCTTGTATTACTCAGAATTTCATCTTCTCTACAATGGGACTGAGTGAGTCTTGTCTCATGACGGCCATGGCGTATGACCGGTATGCTGCCATTTGTAACCCACTGCTCTATTCCTCAGTCATGTCACCCATGCTCTGTGTCCAGATGGTGCTGGGATGCTATGTGGCTGAACTCACAGGTTTGTCTCAAATATGTGCCTTGCTTCAGCTCCACTTCTGTGGCCTTAACGTCATCAGGCACTTCTTCTGTGACATGCCCCAACTGCTAAAGCTGTCCTGCACTGACACTGTCTTTGTTCAAGTCCTCACTGCTATATTGACCATGATCTTTGGAATAGCAAATGTCCTAGCTATCGCCATCTCCTACGGCTACATAGTCCGGTCCATCCTGAAGATCACATCGGCTGCAGGCAGGTCCAAGGCCGTCAACACCTGCACCTCTCACCTGACAGCCGTTTCTCTCTTCTATACTTCCAGTATCTTTGTGTATTTGAGTTCCAGCTCTGGCGGCTCCTCCACCTTCGACAGGTTTGCATCTGTGTTCTACACTGTCGTGATCCCCATGTTGAATCCCTTAATTTATAGCCTGAAGAAGAAGGAGATCCAAGCTGCCTTCCAGAGGTTGTGGAAGAAGATGGCCTGCTGCCACTGAGGTCACAGACCTGGCACTGCTGACCCATTTGGCCTGGCAGACCTCACTTTCCCCACAATAATGTGCCCATCATTGGGACTCTACCAGCCTGACTCTGACTTTGAGGAAGCCTCTTTAGAAATGGTCAATATTAAGAGCCAGTCACATAGCTCAGGGGATTAAAGCATCTGCAAACATGGGTCAGGGGTTCAATTTGGCCCCACCCCGGGGGGTACACTGAGAAGGCAATTGAGACTGGGCGTGGTGGCACACAGCTCGCTCTTGGGAGGCTGTAAACAGGCAGATCACTCCAAGTCCAGTCTCCTAGTGAGACCCTGAATACCCTGAAGATCCTTCCCTAAAATACAAAAAAAGAAAGAAAGAAATAGACAATATTGCATATCAACCAATAGCTGATGTGATGCTGCCACACACAGTATCATTATTCTAGAAGTTCCTTGTTTGCATCCTACGTATTGTGTTACCTCATAATTTGTTAATATGTCCACAGGTATTCGTGAGAGAGTGTAAGGTTTAGAAACTTTTCTTCATTTGCTTCTAACTTTGCAAATTTCTCAGTCTCAAGGCTTTGACCCTGAAGTACCAGCCTCTGCAGAGCTTGCCAGAGTTCTAGAGAACTTCTCTTGTAGATACTGTGATTAAGCATCACAAAGACACAGCGGTGACACTGACTGTGCTGTGTCTGGACATTCAGGGTCTAACACTGGATAGAAGCAAAGCGTACATTGGCATAGTTGTGCTCTCTAGAAGTATCACAGTGAAGTAGCAGGAGTTCATCTATGGCTCAGACTCTGTAGCAGCTTTCATTGTTAATCATATAACAAGGTTTTGTCGGTATCTTTGTGTCCCTTAGCTGATGTCTAAATAAGGAAGAACTGATCTAAAGCACAAAGTGACAGAAAGAAGTGTCTGATCTGTTGTTCAGTACACATACTTATTTTGATAATTTCATTTTAAATCTAAACTCCAGTGAGGATTTATAATCGAAGATGACACCCAAAGTCAACATGACATCCAACTGCAATACCTTTTGTGGAAACCTGATTTCTTTTACAATTTCCCCCTAAATCCAAAAAATTTACCCTTGGTTGACGTAGCCCAAGGGCTAATACAGTGCTATAAGATTGTTTCTAATATTTTAAGGATCTTTTCATGTTTTCCATAAGAAAATTTGTGTGAAATGAGTGCAAGAATAGTGACTGAGAACGGTGTGGATTCCTTCAAATCATGAAGACTATACACAAATATAAGAAACTGATGCACATTTTTTCATGATGCTTATTTTCAACACTTTGTGTTTCAGAGTTTTAAGGTGTGTGAAATATTACAATGGGTAGGAAGGAGTGATTGGCTTTCATAATAGTTCACAGGAAGCTCCAAGACTTCAGACACAGGGATACAAATAACTCTTTGACTCCTGATTCCATGTCCTTTGCATATGTATTCTGTAGCAGGACTCCCAAATTATTCAGCACTTCTACTCATGTTGAGGAAATCTAGAGCTGCTTTCCATAATTATTCTATTAATGAATCTTCCCACCAGCACCACAGGGGGTCCCTTTTCCCTATATCCTTACCAACACTTATTTCATCATGTTTCATAATAGCCATTCTAACTGGAGTGAGGTAAGTTCTCCGTGCTTTTTTGTCCCTATCCCTGATAGTGATTGATGTTGAGCATCTTGTCATATTTCTCAAAAACTTTTCATGTGTTTCACCAACTGCTTAATGTGGCGATTTGGACATTTCCTGCTTTTTACTTTGATTAGTTCACTTATGTACTTTGGAATATGTGTGTACAGATGTCAGCTGTAGCTTGAAAGTGTACTCCGTTCGTCTCTTTGTTCTCTTGAATTTGTTTGCTGTGCAGAAGTTTTGTAGTTTAGGATAATCCAACTAGTGCAGTTTTCTTTGTTGTCAATTCTTTTGAGATTTTGCTCTTTAAAAATCATCTTAGACCAACACCATGCAGCTCTTCTTCAGTGATTTTTCTGGGAGTTTCATATTTTCAGATCTTGGTATTTACTGTGTTATTCATATTGAGTTCATTTCTTGCATATGAAGAGAGATCAGTGCATAATTTCATTTTTTCTGCATGGGAATTCCAGTTTTTTGCATCTTTTGTTGAAGTCTTACTTTCTCCATTGTGTGTTCTGCTCTTTTAAAGAGAATAATTTTTCAAAAGACATTAAAAACATTACAGAATTTCAAAACAAGATGATAGGAAACCAACAATTTTATGATATTACATATGATTATCTTCAAAGTAGTGTTCATATTACCAGACGGAAGTATTCAAAATTAAGAGCTAACTCTTCCTTTCTATAAACCAATAAGATTTAGCAGTACTGATGTTTACATATTGATTTCATATCCTGTCACTATGATCTATTCATATTTAGATCTATGAATTGTTCATCAGGGTTATTATAGAGCTTTTCAACATATATAAGGTCATGCCTTTATCTGTGAAGACAGAAAATTTAATTTCTTCCTTTCTAGCTTTGGGTACTCTTCTTTCTTTGTTACTCTCGACTTCTCTCCCCAAGAATCCCAGTCCTCTGCTGAAGAGAAGTGATGAGGAGGGCTTTACTTTTGGTTTAGTTCATTGTGATTTTAGCCATAATTTCTTCTTATGACCTTAACTGTGCTGAGGTGCATACCCTCAGTATCTAACTTGTTGGAAATGCTCATGAGTAAGTAATTTTGATCTTTATCAACTATTACTCTGCAAATGTTCACTGTTCACATAGCTTCTGTCCTCCACTCTGTGAACATGATGCCTCACGCTCATTGACTTGCACTTATGGAGCCACCGGCACATCTATAGGATGCATTCTACTTAATCAGGACAGATGATATTTTAGTTAAAAATTCTCGTGGTGTTCGCTTACAGTACACAGTGATCACATGTGTTGGGGAACTGAGACCTACACGTATGGTGCGCTGGTCATACTCGCCTCCTCTTCCCTTCCCACTTCCTCTCCATCCTTCTGCTTACTCCCTTCCTAACTCTACAGAGTCTCGCCCTCTGCTTATTAATGTGGTTCTCGCATGTGGCCTTTTAGAGGCTTCTATCTAGTGTCTGTCAGACAGGAGAAGCAGCTTTTGTGGGTTACTTATTTCACTCAGTATCATGGACCAAGAGTCATCTGGTTTTCTGCAGATGACTCAAATCTTTCTGTGCTTGTAGCTGGCCAGTAGTCCACTGTGCATGGCTACCACGTCTTGCTTATCCAGTCATCAGCTGATTTGCATATAGAGCACTTCCACAGGTTGGTTGTGAGTTGCACTGCTGTAACTATGGATATGCATGTGATGTAGTGTGTTGTCTCTGGTGGTTTTGGGAGATAACCAGGAGAGATACGACTGCCCGATAGAATTTGTAACTTTAGAGTTGTTTTTTTTTTTTTTTGAGGAATCTCCACACTGAAGTCCACAGTGGTGGTACTAGTCCACATTCCCGCCAACACAGTAGAAGAGTTCCTCTTTCTTTACAACCTCGCCCGCATTTGTGGCATCTCAAGTGCTTGATGATGCCATCCCCACCGGGCTATGGTGAGATCTCAGTCCTTTTTTAAAGTTCCACTTCTCCAGGAACTAAAGAAGCTCAACTTTACTTCAAGTTAGGGTCCATTTGTACTTGTTCTGTGCAAAGTGTGTGTTTATGTTAATCACCCATTTTTATTGGGTCTTATAGTTTTGGAAGGAGGGCTTTTTTTTTTAGGTCTTTCCAAATTCCAAGTATTAGTCCTCCAAGGGATATCTAGTAAAAACTTTTTTCCCCCATTTTTGTAAATTGTCTCTTCACTCTGTTGCTATTTCACTTGCTGTACAGAAGTTTTTTAATTCATGTAATTAAATTTGTTTGTTCTCAGTGTTACTTCTTGTGCAATTGGAATTCTGATCAGGAAATCTTTGCCTGTGCTTATGTCTTCAAGAGTTTTATCAATTTATTCTTTTAGCAACTCTGTGTTATGGCATTTATATGCAGGTCTTTGACTAATTTTGATTTGATTTTCACATAGAGTGAGAGATGTGGGTCTACATTTTTCTGCATGTGGATAACCAGTCTTCCCACTGCCATCTATCAGGAGGCTGCCCTTTCTCTCATGTATTCTCTTAGCCCTTTGCTGAGCACGAGATGGCTGAGGGAGCTCAGGGCTATTTTTCTGCCCACTAGCCTGCCCTGTGGGTCAGCAGGTCATCCTGCTTCTGTGTTGGTGGCAGCAGCTCTCACTGCCGTGTGCCACGCAAACGTGCTTTCTGATCGTGGCTGGGTGGGACTTTAGATCATCTGTTCACCTGGAAGTTGAGTTCTTTCCCTAAACTTGGAATATTTTCTGCTATGGTTTTGGTAAATAGGTGTTTTCGCTTTTGGCCCTGTCTTCTAATTTTCCTCTGCATCCTGCAGTTTGTAGCTGTGCTTCGTCTGTTGGGTTCTATGATCTCTGCATTATGGATAGTTTGCAATAAGGAGATATGTTTCCTGTATTTCCATTTTGTAGCACAGCTTTTCCTTTCTGAAATGCCAGCATTTTTCACCTTTTTAGCCTTTTCCTTTATTGTCTTTTGGCCCTTTCTTTCCCTTCTGTCTCAGGGTCCCAAGCATGTTCATTGTATATTGTAAAAGAACATCACTGAGCTCTGGAGATGTATAAAAATTATGTCTAATGTACTTCTGATAACAGTTTTTATAGATTGTAGCACAAAATTATAGGTTATCTTTGCAAGTAATATAAACACGAATTAGAAAAAGAAAATAACCAGAATTTCTTATGAGATTTCACTAGAAACAAACAACAAAAGTGAATACAAAAGTATTTTTCTGAATAAAAAAGTATGCAAAAATAGAGTCAAACTAAGGCAGACTGACCTTAGTCAACATCATGCAAACAAGAACCAAACTGTTGAAGTGACACCTGCCTGAATGACAGTTGGGGTAAACTGTTAAGTGACTAAAGCACTGGTCAATAATTCCAGTAATAATTGGTTCACAATTGCTTGGTTTTTAAACAAAAATGTTGGGCTCACAAACAAAAGTACTCAGGAAAATTTTACTTCGTTTACAAACTCTCCACTGGGTGGCAAACGTGATGGGGTCATCGTCCCCACACAAACACAAAACCAGTTTTTCCAAAATCATAAAGCAAAGTAAGTTTGTAAACCAAGGCATCCACGCCTTCTCCTTTTCAGGTACAGACACCTTCCATACATAGACTAGGTGAGAGCAGAAAAACAGAAAGGGGAAGTGCTTGGGGGAATGTTGGGGGATTTCTTTCCCTGGCACTGCTGGAGCTCTGCACACCTGTCTGTCCCAAGTTGCAGTCCACAGATTCCCCAGGCATAGTTCCCCCAGCTTATAGCTCTGAGTCCCCAGTCAATGCCACTTCCTTGTTCTATGTTTCGCCAGAATTCCATGGCTACTACTGTAGTCTTTGTCCTCTGAGTGATTCTCTGGGTTTTAGTTTTTCTAGTGTCTTAATGTCTCTTGTTCTATTCCTTCTTCAAGTAGGGGAGAGAGAGTAGAAAGAGTTATTCCAGGAGTCTGGCTTTGGAGTGTTAGTATTACAGAGAAACACTATCAAATCACCTGGAAGGACTCTGCACTGAGGAGTTATAAGGCAACTTTTATTATGCTAGTAAGATGAGGAGCTCAAAGCCTCAAATCACCATCTCAGAGTCAGGTATGAGTTGACTTTATTTATTTATTTACTTATTTTTGCAGAACTGGGGATTGAACTCAGACACTTGCACTTGCCAGACAAGTGCTTATTCTACTGAGCCATCTCCTTGGCCCTGAATTCACTTTAAATACACTTTGCAATTGGGAAGTACAAAGCTGATAGCAGATTATTCATTGATTGGTTATATGGAATACAAAAATTATGACGTACATTGTCAGGCAGAATTATACAGGAGCATTCTGGGAGGGAGGAGATCTGAGAACAGTAGGTAGAGTTGAGTTTGATAGCCCAATCTTGGAAACAGCCAAGATATCTGTCACCTGAGGAATGGATGAAAAAGATGTGGGATTTTTATACAACAGAATATTACTCAGCTTTAAAGAATGATAAACTTGAAGCATTTATAGTTAAGTGGATGCCACCAGAAGATATACTTATAAGTGAAATAACCAGACCCACATGTGTAAATATCATAAAGTCTCCCTGGGGTAAGTACTCAAAAGAAGAAATACAAATAGAAAGGTATAACAAAATTAAAAGAAAAATGAGAACTTGAGGATTGGACAACAAGGAGAGGGCAAGGAGAAATGCTGGGAAAAATGATAGGGGCAAAGCCATACATTTATATGCACAAGATGGATAAGGCAATGAAACATCAACAGGGTTTTGAAACTAGCAGTTAATTGGTAGGATTCTCACCCTGACTAACTGTACACCCTAAAACCTGTGAACCAAGCAACTGCACTGAAAATAGCAATGTGTAATAGAAGGGTCATGCTTGGAATGCCTGTCATTCTGGTCTTCTAAATATGTACTACTTGTCATGACATACCAAGTATTGCCATACTGTCTCTCAAGTAAATATTTATTTTAAAAAAGGGTAATAAACAGAAAAAAGAGACAAGAAAAAAAAAATCACAGGAGTATCCTGCTACAATGCTGTATATGGTTAGATCTCTAAATTTCTGTGTAAAAATATATAATTATTTATTCATATTTTTTCTATATTTTTTATTTTTCCCCATATTCTGTAGAGACTTAAAATTTAACATATCAATACTTGATGGAAAATACCTGTTCCCTGTTTTGCCTAAGATGTTCGATATTCAGACAAATAGTTAGTTTAAACCCAACTGCATACATTGTAGGGTAATAATAAACTTCTCTCCTGGAGGGTTAACAACCTAAGTTTGAAGACCAAAACAGAGAAAAAGAAGGGCTGCAAGGACAGCCAACATTTTGGCCCTAGCCTTTTAAGGATACTGGAGGGGCTGTGGGGCAAGGAGCCTTTCTGCATTGCTGCTGGGAGTGCAGACTGGCACAACCTCCATGGAAATCAGTGTGAAGGGTCCTCAAAAAGCTAGGATTGCAATTCCTGTTTAAGCCAGTTATTCCTCGGCTAGGTATTTTTCCAAAGGAACTGATAACATCACACCACAGCGATGTATAAGCACCCATGTTTATAGCAGTGCAATTTGTCATAGCTAAATCGTGGAAACAACCCAAATGCACATCAACTGAGGACTGGATAAAAATGTCATAGTGTTTTTACACAATGGAGAATTACTAAGCTATAAATGTGATAAACTTGAGGCATTTATAGGTGAATGGATGCAAATAGAAATCGTACTCCTAAGTGAAATAAATCAGACCCATATGTGCAAATATCATATTGTCTATCTAGTGTAAGAGCCTGAAACAATAAATAAAATTTCAAAGTTAAAACAGATACTATGGGGTGGGCCAATTAGCTCAGTGGATTAAAGTACCTGCAAGCAGATGCAGGGTCTGCCCTGCAGGCCCCGCCCCTGGGGCGAACTGAGGCATGGTGGCCCACGAGTATAATCTCAGCTTTTGGGAGGCTGTAAACAAGCGGATCGCGATGAGTACAGTCTAGTAGTGATGCCCTGAGCACCCTGTAGAACTTTCCCTAAAATACAGAAAGAAAAAAAAGTTACTGTGAAAGGGAAAGACTGTGTTTAAAGAGATGGAAAATCTAGAATGATAAAAAGGATGAAAGAAAGAAAGAAGGAAGAGAAAAAGAGAGACTAGGCAGAGAGACTAGCTTGGATAATAGTACTGCTGATTTCTACCAGCTTACTAAAAGAAGCAGTTATATTTAGATTCTTTTTCTCTTCTCTTTTTAAATTTCTTACAACTTTTTGGACCAATTTTGCATGCTGGCAATCTAACTAATTTGAAGACAACATTGTGTTATATACAACCATTGCCAATTGCCTATTATTTTGTTTAGTGAGATTCTGTACTTTCTGTTTTCTTTACCATCCTGTACTGTCTTTAATTTTAAAAAAAGTTAAATGAGGTGAACATAGACATAGATTTTTCCCTTACCCCTTTTTATTTTTATTTATTTACCTTTGTATTTTAGGGAAGGGTCTACAGGGTATTTAGGGTCTCACTACTTGATTGGACTTGAAGTGATCTGCCTGTTTACAGTCTCCCAAAAGCTTGGCTTACAGGCGTGAGCCACCATGCCCAGTCTCAATTGCTATCTCAGCAGCCCTGGAGGTGAGGCCAGCGTGGTGGGCCCAGAGATGGAACCCCAGGCCCCTCTGCCTGCCTGCAGGAGTTTTAATCCTCTGAGCTATTCAGCCAGTCCTACCACTCCTTTGAAATGTAACAAAATTGTTTTCCTATTCCTCTTGCCTTCCCCTTCCTTTTCCCCTTTTTGGGAAGGAGTCAGGAACTAGGCAGTTGGGGATGGGGAGTTGAGGGAACTAAGAAAGTGCCCACACAGAGCCGGCTCTCTGTGCTTCATCACAAGCTGTGCTGCTGGCTGGGCCTTTCAAGATTTCTTTAACAAGAAAATCCTTCAGGAGATCTAGATGGTGACTTCAAGGAATTCAGGGAACAGGACCATGGAGGCTACACGCTGGGATACTGACCATCAGGTAGGGTCGCACCTGGATGAAAAGAGACCCAGGGCCTAGGTGGCTCAGTATGACTTTGTCACTGCTTGGCTGAGGTTCTGCACACCATGGTCAGCTAAGCCACCTACAACTAGTTTTGAAAACCATGGAGATCACCTGCCCTGGGCAGAAGGTAGATTTGGAGCAAGGACTGGCAACGCAGTCCCTCAGATGGCTTTGCCCAAAACGTAATTTTACGAACTTCAGGAGATTTCTGGCATCAACCTTCCCTGTTCCTCCATAATTCTGGGGACTCTGGGGTCTCCAGGGGACACACACAGGAGTCGCAGGGAGCCCCTGCTCATGGTGGCATCAGCCAGTGTAGCGGAGGTGGCACAGTGAAGCAGCGGCACTGGAATGGCAGCTGCCACTCCCAGAAAGGCTGTGCCTTTTAGGAAAAGCCACCGCAGGGGCTAGGGGAGATTACAGAGAAAGAAGACACAGTGGAAAAATTGCTGTTTGAAAAGAAAAATCTTCCCCTTTTTAATCCAGAAGTTGGCAAACAGAATTGGCCAGGAAGACCTACTGGAATCCCTTCTGGAGAGGGGAAAATCCACCTATGGCCAAGCAACCATCCAAGACGTAGTAGTTGAAAGAGTTTCCAGAGAGGTTCTTGCTGCTGCCTTCTCTGCTGCACTTACCTCAACACACAGATGGAAATAAATCATAAGCCATGGTCACAAATTCCTCAGCCTCCACCACCTCCTTCCAAGCCCAAAGCATGAAGAACTAATGGATTGGAACACGAATCTACTGGGAGCCACTGAAGCTGGAAGTTGGTCATATGTGTGAGGGCAGGACGAGGTCTCATTGCCCAAAGCAGTAGGGTTGCCTCAGTCCTTGGGAAGCGTCCACGTCAGCTGGGCATCACTAGGCATCCTTGCGTCACGTGACCCTAACTGTGCAAACATGTATAGGCCCCTACTGTGGTGTGGGGTCGTTTGTCAGTCAGGCTGCGAGTCACCACCTGACCCCGATCGTGTCTTCTTGTCTGTCTTTCTCAGTCCTGCTGCCATTTCTCCCACTGACAGGAACAGTGAGTTCCTGAAGACTCTGCAGGATGACGGAAATGGAGACCTCAGCAAGAACAGAGACTATGACAAGCTGCAGCAGGTGGAGGACAAGAGCACCCCTGAACCAAAGGAAAATGGGGAGCAAAGCTGCCTTCGAATGGTCTCCCCACCCACTGTGGAAGAAGCGCGGATCCTCTCACACTCTCAGGAAGCAGAGCTCAGGTTATTGGAGGCAGTGCAATGGCACCCACGCCTTGGAAAGGGTGAGAATTGTCTTCCCCTCCTAGGGAGTGTGCGGAGAGAGCTCCGCAGGAAGAAACAGCAGACAAGAAGAAACGGCTGGGCAAAAACAGCTTTGTGCACAGCTGCCATTCGAGCCTCTTCTCCTTTTCGAGAAGCACCTATAAAGCAGGACCTGAGGATTCGCGCTGACAGGAGCAGCGCTGAATCTCAGGTGACCAACTGTGCTTGGAAGTAGGCAGGAAGCCTCGCAGCTCTGTCCCTCGGGAATGTATGGAAGAGCCTGTTGTTTGCCTTTCCTTATGTTGCATACCTCATGCACAGGTGACATGACCATACTCCAGAGACAACGACTGTTAGCTTATCGAGCTGTTGTTGATGTTCTTCTGCTATCCTCTTAGGAGAGATGTGTCTGTGGTGGGAAAGATTTTTAAAATACACAGAACCCACCGGGCCTGCACAGGGGTGCAGAGGAGGGGAGCTGCCCTGCCCAGCCGCTCCTGCTGCTCACCCTTGGGCCACTCAGCCCTGCGCTCTGCAGCCATCGTCAAGGACACAGTGAGTATTGGAGTTGTAATTATATTAAATTAATGCTAATAATTTGGGTATTTGATTTTATTTTTCATTGCTTGGGTAACTTTAGCCCTTAACGAAGTGTATGGGGTGTTTTTGTTTTCCTTTTGGGTACAGCTGTAAAACATGTGGACACAGGAAATGTATTAATTCTTGCAGCCTTGAAATTCACGGTGAATTGTAAAATGTAAATTTTTGTTAGACTTCAAAGATTAAGAGAGTTTTGATAACATTACTTATAGATTTAGAAAGATGAAGTTATCATAGGTCTATTGAAGGGGAAAACTACTTCATAAAATGAGAAACTTGGAATAAATATTTTGCATCATAAAAAACTTGATGAACCTCCAAAGATAATTGATAAATGTAATGATCTCTGATTTGTATCAGTTTGTCCTAATACAAGTAAGTTGGCAAATCAATAGCCACTGTTACATGGCATGAATATTTTTTTAACCCAAACTACAATGACATAATTTATGTATTTCATAAGATAGACAGCTATGAGCAGAAATCAGTGTCCCCTTATAAATACTGTGAAAGGATTGCAGTACATTGAGCTCCATAGAGACAGCGCCGGGACAAGTGAGAGCCGGACGGGCACTGGGCGACTCTGTACCTCGCTGAGGAAAACAAGTAAACATGGGCAAAGGAGATCCTAAGAAGCCAAGAGGCAAGATGTCATCATATGCATTCTTTGTGCAAACTTGCCGGGAGGAGCACAAGAAGAAGCACCCAGATGCTTCCGTTAACTTCTCAGAGTTTTCTAAGAAGTGCTCAG
>PVKA01037965.1:0-20583 GCA_004027165.1 Ctenomys sociabilis | reverse complement strand
TATTTCTTGAAAATGGAGAAGACTGTGTTTGTACTCGGCCAGCTTAAGCTTCCTGCCCACTGCAGAGGCATCTCCACATGAGAGGGAAGCACAACCCGGGTCCTCTCACCACTCCATGAGTGTCCTGGATTCACAGGCTGGAGCAGGACTCACCAGAAGCCGTGGGCAGTGATCCAGCCTCGGGAGCCTAACTCAACAGTGCAGCGCACTCTATTGCTACAAGTCACTGAGGACCAACTTGACATTAAATGGACCATAATGACCTAAGATGCACAGCATAATGAATGGACGGAAACCACAGAACTGCAAAATATTATAGACAAAAAAATTATAGGCCACTATAATGGCTGATGCATTGTATCAACTTGAGAAGTCTAGAACTTTAATTAAGTTACTCAGAAGGGGACCAAGGTCCTCCCTCTGCAAACATCCTCGCCCTGTACAACAGGAGGGAGGGAGATGGTGTGAGTGCTACACCCGCCTGAGGGTGGGCAGCCTGCTTAAAATAGAAGGGAGGAGAAGAGGCTTTCTCTGCCTTCTGCCCTTGCTGCTCTTGCTGTCTTCAGCCACCCTGAAGCACAGCCCCTGTGCTGACCTCCCTTGGGGTCAGCTGATCATGGACTGAAACCTCTACCACCTGAGCTAAATAAACCTTTCCTTCTTTAATTTGGGGTGTCAGGTATTTTGTCCCAGCAATGAGAAAAGTTGCCAAGCAGCAACACTTATTCAAAAGCCGTTGTCTTTGCTCAGGATTTTCCTTCATCACTGTCAAATTACAGCTTTGTGAGTTCCCTCAGACATGAAGGGTGACTACTCTCGTGATGGCCTGAGAACACAGAGAGCTTGGCGGAGTGAAGCCTGGAATGCACTGTCCAGCCAGGCCTCTCTGAGCATCTGACTAACCTCCCACCTGCTTCTAGCTTCTGTGGCTCTAGGTCCCAGGACATCAGAACTCACCTCCCACTGGCATTCACATTGCAGTGACCTGGGGAGAAGGCTGTGATTGTCACTGTGCTGGCTACGATCTTCCTAAATCACTTGTGGGACAGGCCATCTCCAAAAGCCCACATGTCTGCTCAGATTGAATGTGTGAGTGAGGCTAGGCCGGGAGGGCTGGACTCACCATGGTACCAGGCTGTGGCTATGCCTAAACCATGAACAGGACTGACACAAAGCCAGACAGCAGGCCCAAAGGAATTAGTGGTGAGCTTGTTGCTCCGTGGTTACCACCACAGCTTTTCCACACCTTCGGTTTTGGTGGCTTTTCCTGGAGGGTCACTTTGCAAGCCAAGGGAGGGTCTCTGACAGTAGTCCCACCTCCTTCCTCCAGGAAGCTCTATGAATCTGCCTTAATCTATGAAATATGTGCCCAATCATGCTGACCCTAGACATCATCCAGAACATGTGTGCCTACAGGCCAGGCCACCAGAGTTGGGTTCTACCCAATCACTTCCTGTCTGTATGGAAGAGGAAGGAGGGAATCCTGCCTCCTTGCTGGGAGAAATCTCACATCCTTTTAGGATGTAAACTGAGACAGTAAAGGCCAGTGTGAGGAGACGGCATCCCTGAGAAATAGTAGGAGGGTTAAGGCACACCATATGTGCTGGGCAGAACTTCACTGCTTTAATTTCAAAGCCGGTCGGTCCTCAGATACTGTTCGTGAGATGTGCTGAAAGACCTGTGGGACATTCCTTCTGGGGCCACCCCGAGGGTTCTAACACCCCAGAAGGCCCAGCTGACTCCCATCTACTTAGCTAAAGCCTCACGAAGCCCTGCATTTTCTGGAACAGTAAGCACATTTGTCACTTCGCTATCCAGGGCGGTTAGCCATTTCTGCACTTGCCCATTGTTCAAATAGTCACTGTGCCCTTTGAGCACTCTCTTTCAGGACAACGCACAGCACACTGTAGGTGCTCAAAAGTATGTATTTTGTTATTTTGGATTTTCTTTTTTGGCTTTAGCCTTCAACAAACCCACACTGATTTAGCTTCGAAAGTGTCAGAAAACTCAGATACGGTGTATGTAACAATCTGCTTGCTATTCAGTGCAACTAGAACTCTTCATTCTATTTCTAAATGCAGTAAACAGGGTTTGTGTGGGTTTTAAAAAAGAAATTAGTTTGTAATGTGTGCTTACATAATGGATGTCTAGTAATTTTCCATTTTGCATTAACAAATAATCATTTTACTTACCAGTTCTTTTTTGTGTCTTTGTTTCTGATTCAAGTTGTGGTTTAATGCACTAAGAACCCACTCCTGTAAAAGCAGTTCCATACCAAACACCTTGGGTTTCAGCAAGCCTTTTGCTGGGGCAGCTCAGCTAGGGTGGCCTGGGAGGGTGCCTGCTCACATTCTGCAGGGTAACAAGCTCAGTTAAAAGCAGGCCCCATGTCCCAAGGGTCAGGGACACTGACGTAGGTGTCACTCCCAGGATTAGACATGTGAATCCAGACAGGATATTTCACCCCACTGAGCCCGAGTCTCACCCATCAAAGGATGGGATGCTAGGACCCCAATTAGGAGTAACAGGACACAGGACGCATGGCCCACAGCAGGCACGCAATGCCATAAGTAGTCATGAAGCACCAGGCCTGTGTCACAGTCTGCTAGAACCTGAGCCACTTCATTCCCAGAGTTGAGCCCTAAACAGTCTAAACACCAAAACTACGATTGTCCAGACCCGCAGGCTGGACTAGTGCAGTACAGCCCATGGGAAGGGTTAGGCCAAACCACAAGACATGTGCCAGAAGACAGATGCTGGGAAGAGCCCCTGCTCGAGAGCCAGCAAGCACATCGGCGGCATGCAGGACCAGGAGAGCCCCACTCTGGGAATATTGTTTCTGCCTGCACACAGGCAGCTTTCAGTTGCAGGAGAAAACCAAGGGTGGACAGGAAAACAGAACCAGCACAACATGAACGGGAGCTGATGCAGCAGCCCGCGGCCGGGCTCCTTGCAGAAGATCCAGCAACTTTCCTTCCAAGGAGGGACCACGGTCAGAGCTAAACTCACACTTTCGTAGCACATGTGTAATTAGTGAAAACCCTTAATTTAGCAGTTTGGTAAACTCCATTAGCAGTTTATCATGGTGTGTAATTAAGCTATTTTCAAGTAAATCCTTTTTGGCTAAAGGCTCTAGTTAAGAATCCTAAGGGCACCTGATTCCCAGATCATTCCCACTCCATGCAGATTCCAGAGCACCATGGAGCAGACAGACGCTTCCAGCCCAGGCCAGCCAGTGGAGCCTGAGGCTCCGACCCCACAGCCACCATCCAGACAGAGGAGGAGAGGCCCGAGAGGTCTGAGGGCCCGGACTGGGATCCTGCCTGGGACATGTAATGTTGTTGGTATAATATTATTAGTCTCACATCCAGAGCCATGACATTAAAGAGCTGCATGGCTCCAGTGTGACCGGACCCCTGCAGTGCTGTTCCCTCCCTGGAGAGGGTGTGGGATAAAAGCTATCTTAGAAGACAGCTGGGGAGATAAATGAGGTGCAGTCCACAGTGCTTCACTGGTGGCTGTGTGGTCCCACAGGAGCTCGTTAGATTGAAGTAGATTATCTATTTTATTTTATTTTATTTTTTTTTTTTTTTTTTTTTTTTTTTTTTTTTTTTTTTGTCTTTTTGAGACAGGGTCTCACTATGCAGTTCAGGCTGGCCTTAAGCTCACTTTGTAGCTCAGGCTGGTCTCGAACTCACAACAATCCTCCTGCCTCAGCCTCCCGAGTGCTGGGATTATAGGCCTGCGCCACCACGCCCGGCTACTAGATTATCTATTTTAAAAAATCAGGAAAAAAAAAAATAACAAGACATGGCAGCAGAAAGACTGTCCAGTTACAGAAGGCATCTAGCAGTGAGGCAGAGAGGGAAACTGAGGCAAAGTGACCCTCCTGGGACTTCCGAAAACCAGGAATAAACCCAACCCTGTTAGTTTGGGAAGATTTTTTAAAAAATCACAATGTAAATATACTTAATACCACCAACTCGTCCACTGAACATAGTTAAAATACTAAATTTTTTATATATTTTATAACAAAAAAAAGCAAGAAATAAAAACAAATGAAAAACAAAAACCCAAATCCCACCATTCAGCCCACTGGGAACATTAAAACAAAAGAGCACAAAAGAGAGCCAGGGACCTCCCCATGGACCTTTGGGGACAGCATCTCTGCACCACACCACAGCCTCAGGTACAGCTCCATCTGATCGGTGCTAGGGGATCCTACTCAGCCCCGAACTCCCAGAGACTTTAAGACCAAGAGCCGCAACAGACCAGGCACCCTGGAAAAGTCTGGTGCTCCTTCTACTGAGCAGTGCTGGATGGAAACAGGGCCTCCCACGGGCCAGGCAAGCACCCTCACACTCAGTCAGGCCACATTCTTCCTGATAGATATCCCCCAGTAATTCTTGCCTATGATTCTGACATCTCCACCTACAGAAATCAAATTCCTAAATTCCACCTCTTCCACCCTCATGGTGCTCAACTAAGAATGAAGTGCGATTACTTGGTCAGAAAACTTTCCCTCAGGAATCATGCCTTTGGGGCCTCAGTACTGCCTGGTCTGTGGGCAGGTGGCTCACTACCTTCTCCTTCCCCATAGAGAAGCAGACCCCAGCTCAAGAGAGCAGCAGTCAGTCTCTCTGCCCTGTATCTTTAACTCCTTTCCCCATGTCTGCCCTGGTCACTTCACACCCCTCAGAAGGGCATGACAACCTAGCACAGCACTGATGAGAGAGCCAAGAGTCCCAACTACAAATGCCACCCAGCCTGGGCCTCCACCCTCCAGTAGGGACCCAAGGGGTCAGCAGTACTTCCCAGCTCTTTCTCCAACTTGCAGTCATGACCTGCAAAGTACTTGAGGCAGTTCCCCAGGAGGCAGCTCTGCTGGCAGCTGGCCAGAACAATGTGGCAGTACAGGTCCCCACTGGGGCCCCTTCAGGAGCCCCGGTGCCCTCTGAATCTGCCATCCATCTTGGCCCAAGGATCTCTGCCCTGAATGTTCCACACCTGTTATAGTTTGTGTCTAGTGGTCCCCCCAAAAGCCTCGGGTATCCATGGGGCAGCTTCTGGAGTTTGTGATGGATTCTTGATCCAATGCTGGATATGGGTGTGAGTGCCCTGCGGCAGCTACTCTACATTACAATGTGAGGGGAGCGAGGAGGGGCTAGCTGGCCACCTGGGCTGCTGCCACCCTGGTCTCTCGCTGTTAGCCTTAGTCATAAATGGCTGCTCTCCGTCACGTGGCATGCTGCCGTGGAGCCAACCGGGTAAGAACTAAAACCTCCACTGACCTTTCCTTCATTTATTTTGGGTGTCGGGTACTTTGTCCCAGCAATGAGAGAACAATAACCGAGACAACACCCCTCTGCCTTGGTCTAGAGGCTGTTGGTCTCCTCTGTCTGGCCCAATCCAGCTTCCCCTTAAAGCTGCTTGAACTAGGTGTCACCAGTTATCGCTCTAAAGCCACACGCTGAACACACAATTCACATGTTGACGCTCTCACCCCAATACCACGGTGTTCACAGTCAAGGCCTTCAGGGGCAATCTAGCTCCATAAGGTCATCCAGGCCTGGGCCTCATGCAGGCTGACTGTGTGCCTTAAATTAGGACAAACTAGTGAGTACAAGGCTCTCTTTTTTTTCCTTTCCTCTCTCTCCTCTACTGTCAGAGCATACAGCTAGAAAGTGGCTGGCTCAAAACCAGGAAGACAGACCTCACCAGAAACCAGTAAAGCCATGATCTCAGACTTCCAGCTCTCAATCAGAGACAGAGTAAATTTCTGTTGTTGAAGCACCCCCACAAAGGCCCTGCCTCTGGATAGACAGTGTGTCCTAAGGTCTTCTCCAGCCTCACCCTTGTGGAACTTTGTTTGTGTAGTAGCAGCTCAGCATGCACAGCTTCCTTCTAGGGAACTCCAGCCCAAGTCATGGAGAAGGACACAGGGGAAGGATTATACCCAGACAAGGGAGCCCTGTGGGCAGCACTCAGGCAGGTGGAGCCATGTGGCTGGGCCACATGAGCCTACCACTGAGCTTTCTCATCCCTACAACAGGTTCACTTCAGATGGCCTCATGGATAACCTGTCTCATTTCAGTAATGAAGGAAGAACTCAGGTTGAGAAGGCAAATGCTGCAGAAGCATAGATGGTTAGAATCAGAATAGGATCCAGAGTCCAGCACTCAAAGGAAGATGCGGGGGCCAGGCTGCCTGGGTTGAAATCTAAAATCAGGCTTTTAGGCCGGGCATGGTAGCGCATGCCTGTAATCCCAGCACTCAGAAGGCTGAGGCAGGAGGATTGTTGTGAGTTCGAGACCAGCCTGAGCTACAAAGTGAGCTTAAGGCCAGCCTGAACTGCATAGTAAGACTCTGTCTCAAAAAGACAAAAAATATAAAATCAGGCTCTTGCTGGCTTTGTGACCTTGGGAGAGTTGCTGTGCTTTTCAGAGCCCAGGCTTCCTCAGGTGCGAACTGGGGACAACAACCACAGACAGAACAACCACAGCCCTGTCTCCTGGGCATCAGAAAACCTCATGTCTCACTCACACCAAGGGCCACGCCAGCAGTGTTTTGTGCCTCACACCTCCAAGGCCTGGGAAGAGGGCTCCTGGCACTCTGTGCTGGTCAGGGAAGGGCCTCAGAAAGTCTCCCTTCCTGCCTCCCTGCATCAGGTCTACCTCCCCGGGAGACACAGGAGTGTTTGGCTGAGTTGGGAAGACCCAACGACAAAGCTCCAGCCACTGAGAACGCTGGCTGACTGGCTGGAGAACATGGAGCACGCAATCTCTAAAGTAAATAAAGTGAAAATAAACCAATAGTGCAGAGAATAGGAGATTTTCCTCTTGTCTGCACAGACAATTGAGCCTTTGTAGCCAAGCTCCTGGTGCCACTGTGAACTGAAAAGGGAGAGAAGGCAGCAGCCTGGCCCGGGCACAAAGACAGGTTCCAGGAGGGGCTTAGCCCTACAGGCCAGGCCCAAGACCTATGCATGTTCAGCTCCATTCTGCTCCAACTCATTCTGCAGGGTAGCCAAGCCCCACAGCCCCAGGGGAGTGCTAAGCACAGGCACTGGGCACCAAGCCAGAGCAGCCCTGCAGCTACACCTCCCTTGGTAGGGCACCACCACCACCTGGAGTGCTTTAAGTGTGTCCTGTTGGGATTCATGTGTCAAAATCTAATCCCCACAGAAGATATAAAGAAGGTAGAAACTAGCTGGGTGTGGTAGCACACTCCCACAATCCCAGCACTCTAGGAGGCTGAGGCAGGAGGATGACAACTTCAAGTTTAGCCTGGGCAAGTCAGTGAGATCCTGTTCCAAATAAAAAGCACAAAAAGATCAGATACATATATATATAGCTCAGTGTAAGGCTCTAGATTTCACCTCAGGTACCACAAAAAGTGAAAACAAATCAGCTCAGTGTCCAGAAGTCACTGTCCGTTAGAAGGGGACCAGGATTAGATAAAACATCATGGTAGAGTTCCATGATTAAATTCTAGTGGCTCTGTAAGAAGAGAACGGAACAGACAGACACACACACACACACACAGTCTGTAGAGGAAGCACAGAGTTGGTATGGAGAAGCCCTCAGGATCTAAGCCCAAGGGCTTTGCCTCCTCTCCCCTCATGGAGCACCTGCAGCCCTGTACACAGGCTGCTCCACCCACCCTGAGCCACCAACACCTCCCTGGGTCCAGCCCATCCAGGATGTGTCAACAGTCAGGTGCTGTTGAGAAGGGAGTGCCCAGCTGGTGCTTTGAGGAAGCCAGGGCTGTGAGCCAAAGCACACAAAGGGAATGCCAGCCTCTGGAGGAATCTGCCACAGAACCAGTGCCATGCGCCTCCAACCAGCAGACCCTCCTCATCACCCTGGGCTGGCACGAGAGGGCAAAAGGCAGACTGTGCAAGTCCTCTGGCTCCTGTACACAGGTGGACATGTCTCCAATCACTTCCATACCAGGATCCCAAGCTCCATGGTCATGGAACTCTTTTTTCTACCCCAATCCTGGTATTTATTCAGTTACCAGGGAACCCATCCCGTACTTCTGGGGTCAAATCTCTATCCCTCCACCTATCTGCTATGTGACCCTGACAAACTGCTTCAGCTTTCTGACTTAGTCTGTCTACCATATGGAACAATGTTGATCTCCTCAGAAAGTTTTTCTTTTCTTTTTTTTTTGGCGGAACCGGGGATTGAACTCAAGCCCTTGCACTTACCAGGGAAGCGCTTATTCCACTGAGCCATCTCTCCGGCCCATCCTCAGAGGGTTGTTCAGGGACTGCATGGGATCACTGAAGCCCAAAGCACAAGGAACAGATGTCCCTCTTCTAGCATTTGTAACAGTGTAGCTAGGGCTGCCCTTCCTGTCCATGTGCCACTACCCTGTGCCACCCACAGCAGATTCCAGTTCTCCTCCTGCAGGTGTCTGTCACATGTACCCTGCATGTAGACTGCCACAGTGATCAGTGTTTCTGAGCGAGATGCAGTAGTGTCCTTTCCCTTCTCAGTTACAGAAAAATATCCCCAGGTCTAATCATAAAGACCTAGCACTCAAGCCTGGCGTGGTGGCG
Source organism: Ctenomys sociabilis (assembly GCA_004027165.1). Taxonomy (NCBI): domain Eukaryota; kingdom Metazoa; phylum Chordata; class Mammalia; order Rodentia; family Ctenomyidae; genus Ctenomys; species Ctenomys sociabilis. The sequence continues at coordinate 12,017 of PVKA01037965.1, read as the reverse complement.
CATGCCTGTAATCCCAGCACTTGGGAGGCTGAGGCAGGAGGATTGTTGAGTTCGAGACCAGCCTGAGCTACAAAGTGAGCTTAAGGCCAGCCTGAACTGCATAGTGAGACCCTGTCTCAAAAAACAAAACAAAACAACAACAAAAGACCTAGCACTCAAGGCCCTCCAGCATCCAATTCAGACAGCACACTTCACTGGGAGCCCCCTGCACACTTTTGCACTTGTTCTTCAGGCACATTCTGTCTGCAACTCCCTCCTGGCAGTGCCTAGACCCTGCCTGCCCTTCAAGAGTCAGCTTAGAGCCAGGCCCACTCCTTCCTGGAGGAGCAGTCCTTCTCCAAATTCCCTCTGGACCCCACAGAGGTCAAACTATCTCGGACCCCACAGAGGTCAGATGCTCAGCCTCTCATGCACCATCTGAAAACTGCATAGAGCAGATTTGGGGGCAAATGCTAGGGCATAGTTATGTATGTTAATTCAACTGAAGGAAACCCCAGAAAATGCTGATTCTATGCAGTGTAAATCGTCCTGGCTTCATATCCCTATTCTTACATCCTTGACTGAAAACATAAGAACTTTTGTGCATGTGGGATTCTTCCACAGACAAGAAACTCATCACTGCACAGCTTCTCCCTCCGAACTCTCTGCCTCCAGTCACACAAACCCACACTTTAGGATCCTGGGAATCTGTCTTCCACAAACAGGGCAGATTCTGCACCACCTGCATGTGTGTGCACCAAGCTGGCACAATCACAAACCTGACCACACTACAGGCAAGGCAGGGGAGGAAACAAAGGCCAAAGGAACCACTCCCCTAAGCCGGGCGTGGTGGCGCACGCCTGTAATCCCAGCACTTGGGCGGCTGAGGCAGGAGGATTGTTGTGAGTTCAAGACCAGCCTGAGCTACAAAGTGAGCTTAAGGCCAGCCTGAACTGCACAGTGAGACCCTGTCTCAAAAAGACAAAAAAAAAAAAAAAAAAAGGACCACTCTCCTGTCCTCTTCCTCTGCTCCCACCCTCGGAATGGAGGGGGTTTCTCTTTCTGCCCTGTACTAACAATAGTAGCCTGGTGGTGGCCCTGTGCAGTCCCTGGGGCAGGGGCTCCCAAACAGGACATCTCTGCAAGATAGCTTTGGTTTCTAACCCTCCTGGACCTAGGGCATGTCACTTGACTATTCTGTGCCTCAGTGTTCACATCTGTGAAAGGAGAGGACAGATGTGGCTAGAGATCCCTTCTGTGTCCCTGAGATCCTCCTAAGCAAAACCTGATGCTCCTTGGCGCCTCCAGTCAGCAGCGCATGGAGTTCCCCGATTGAATGCAGAAGCCCAGCTGTCCTTACCCAGGAGCGCAGTCTCGCCCTGGCCAATTGTGCACGTACGTGCTGGACACACACGTGCGCACGTGCGCACGCACACACAAGTGCGGACACGCGCACGCGGTGCGGACACGAGCACGCGCGCGCCCTCGTTCCCCACCTCTGCACTGTCCACGCACCTGCACACCACAGCTCAGTTCCGGTCGGTTCGGCTCGGCTCTGCCCAACTAATCTCTCTCCGCTGCAAGAGAGGAAAAGCCCTCCCGGCTGGGACCCGGGCTGGGTGCGGGGCGGGGCTCCGGGTGGCTTCCGGCTCCTCAGCCCTCTAGCGGGACTTGACCTCGGTCACCGCCTTGGGGCGTGCGGGAGGAGGCGAGAGAGTGCACAGCCCGAAGACCCCCACCCCAGGCTTGTTGACTCGGATAGAAACCAAAGGGGATTTTGTTTTTTATTTTCTCCCTCTTCTGTACATCCTACTGTAGACGCGAATACTTGCATAATTAAAAGCCATGTAAGGCATATTAATAAAGCAGTAGCAAAATAAATCTTCAAAGATCTTCGGGACCAAAGATAACCCACAGCCTCGGCGCCAGGGAAGTTTCCCAGCCTCATCCCCACGAAACAGGGACCCTGGGCACCAGACAGCCCAGCTGCCAAACGCCACTGCCCTGCGCCCTAGCTCCTCCCACTCTTCCCCACCAGCTGAGACCCTACGGTCCAGACCAAACCCAGACACAAGCGGTGAGCTCACCGTTCTCGTCTGCGGATGCAGCAGCGCCCCCATCCCCCGCCCTGTTCCAGAAGGCGCGGGAACACTTGCCCTTTAGAGCAACTGCTCACGCTGACCTGGGGACGGGACCCCTCCCCCTTTTAGCAGGACCGCTGACCTCCCGGCCCTCTCCGACCTGCCCTTGCTGCGGCTTTTCCTGCCTGTTCTGTGCGGCTTGAGTCAGTCCCCAGGTCAGGGCGAATGTGTTCCACCTCTGCGTCCAGTGCTGCGCAGACACACAAGACTGAGCACTGGCCTTCAAGCAGCAGAACAGGTTGCGCAGGAAGCACTTCTGTGGCCCTTTGTGAAGAAAGAAGTCCTTTCATGACCCGAATGTGAAACGTGGATGGGACACAGAGATGATAGGACGCAAAGCCTGTCCACCCCCACTTTCAGTGGCGAAAACCGAGGTCAGAGAGATTGAGTCAGCAGTGTCAGTCAGAGGTAACGACCCTGTTGTTCTGTGCTTATAGGAGGTGAATGCTGTCATCTTGTAGGCTTTGATTAGCCTTCCATTTCTTTCTGTTTCCTTTTTATTTCTTCTTTTCTTTTTGTATTTTAGGGAAGGATCAACAAGGTGTTCAACATCTCACTCCTAGATCAGATTTGTCCCGTGCACCCTCGCTAGCAAGGAAGATGCGACCACTGGTTGTTCTCTCTGTAGTTTATTCAGCCTTTAACAACGTTCTTCTTAGGTAGTGGCCCAGAAGGGAAGCCCGCTCATAGCTAAATACCTTCGGGCATCCAATCCCGAAGCGCCACGTGAGCATTGTCTATAGGTCCAGGTACACGGAAGCAAGCCACTGTCCTGTCTCGTTGCCTAATATGGAGTTGTTATCCACAGAGAGCTCTCACCCCCAAGGGGGTGGAAGGCGGAAACCGGCGCCATCTTTAAGGCGCGGTTGCACGCAGCTCTCTACAGTTCCCCCTTTTTTGTTTTAACAGGCAAGAGTAGTGGCTTGATCTCTGTTGAGCATTATGAGGCGCAGCTAGACACCTACCCAGGTGTTTTCCACCTAAGGGATGTTAAGCTTTACCCGATACCTTTTTCGCAGAGGTGGGGCATTTTGACATCGAACCCACATGTAATCAAGCGTGCTCTTTTCGGAACCTTGGGCCCTGGGTCCCGAGTGCAGTGTTTTGCCTCGCATCCTGTGTTAATTTTGTTTGTAATGGTGGCCAGCCAGACAGAGGGGGACTGTCCTGAGTCAATAGCAACGAGAACTTGGACCAACATGGCTGTATCGCGATGCTGGTGAAACCTAACCCGACAAATGTACCACAGGCAAATCAAGGATATCAGGACCGTCAGGGCCAGCTAGAGCTCCCATTCCCGCCCACTCTTTCAGGTGATTCATGGTGATGGAGAACCATGAAAGCAGGCCCTCTGCTAATCCAGCGTCCATCCTTGTCGAGTTCACCGTCACGATGGCCACTCTCAGCTGTTTTATGAGGCCATCAAATTCCCCAGTCCAATTGCCTAAAAGGTAACTGGACAATTGTTTAGACAGATTTGTAGCATGGGTTAAATTCTCATACTGTATGCTAGTTAGACTGTTTAGAGTTTGGGCAGACAAAATAGATTGGCTCATGGCTATGGCGGCAGTGGTAGCTCCTGCAACGGCTAGAAAGATGGCCGTTACTATAGCTGCAGTAAGTCCGAAATCTCTTTTGTGTCTGAAAAGAGTCATAGCATTAGGGGCATCTTGGCCTTTCCTTTTACCCCCTGCTTTTGATCCCTTTTCGCTCTTTGTCTTTTCAGACCTCTCTTTATGTAACTGTTCTAAGGCTGCCTGTCCACTTTCTACCACTTCACTGCAGCACCGATCTTCCAAACAGCCCCGGATTAATTTCCAAATTGGCCTCACTCCAGCCTTAAGTGTTCCCTGATCATGGGCGTGATCCAAATCGCTCCCTAACTTATCCCAGGTGGGAATAGTAAAATTCCCAGACACTGCAAACCAGGGAGCCACAACATCGCACTCCTCAAGGAACCTTTCTAATTTTTTTTATTTTATTTTTACACGTGTTGAACGTAGCAGCTCCTGTAGAGCCAGAAAAATTGGCCTTGATGCAGACGCACCCATTTTTAACCTTACTTTCATTTTTTAAAGTCCGCTCATCAGCAAACTCTTGCTTCCTTTTCATTTAGAGAGAACGCCCTTACCGGGTTTTCCCGTCACTCTAGGTGACTCCCACGCCCCCCTTTAGCCTTGGGACCGTGGGCTGTTACCCGCTCGTAGCGGACCCCTACTTAACGCGGGGCTTACTGGTACCACTTGCGCAGAGCTTCAACCAGTCACGGGACTGCAGTTCACCGTACGGGCCACCACTTGTCGAGCGCAACCTCCCCAGCAAGTAAGAATGTTCTTCCTCTTAGGTAATGGCCCAGAAGGGAAGCCCGCTCATAGCTAAATACCTTCGGGCATCCAATCCCGAAGCGCCACGTAAGCATCGTCTATAGGTCCAGGTACACGGAAGCAAGCCACTGTTCTGTCTCGTCGCCTAATATGGAGTTGTTATCCACAGAGAGCTCTCACCCCCGAGGGGGTGGAAGGCGGAAACCGGCGCCATCTTTAAGGTGCGGTTGCACGCAGCTCTCTACACAGATTCATAGTGATTCTCCTGTTTACAGCCTACCAAGTGCTGGGATTATAGGCGCGGGCCACCACTCCGATCTCTCTTCTTTTTTTTACCAGTCCTCAGAATTGAACCCAGGGCCTTTGCACTGAGCTACACTCCCCAATCCTCTCCATTGTTGAAGATAAGGTCTCTCTAAGTTCCTAAATTATCTGGTCTTTTGCCCATCACAGTTTCATAAGGTGTTAAAATATTAGTGATGGAATACACAGATTCTGAAGCCACAGATAGACATGGCCCAAACCTTGGATTTCCAGCTCATCAGGCATGGCCCCGGTAACTGAAGCTTTCTCTTGAATCCTTAACAGTCCTGTATACTGGTGTGTCTCTAAACAAGTGTGTAAGTCAAAAGGCCCACGTGAGCTGGTGTGTATAATAGCTGGTACATGAAAGATGCCAAGTGTGTTTGTGTTCATTGCTAGCGCCTTTACTGGTTGTTTTTTGTTTTGTTTTGTGTTTTTGGTACAAGGGATCGAACCCAGGACCTTACTTTTGCCAGGCAGGTGCTTATGCCACTGAGCTATGTCCCTGGCCCCTACCCCCATTTACTGTTGATTGTGCCATCCAGAATGTGAAAAAAACAGACTTGCAAGGGCGGACTCAGTGACTGCTACATAGCTTCTCATCACAGGGACACTTGCTGTTTCCCATCTTCAAGTTCTTGAGTCTGCTTCCCTGGACAGGAAATAAAGGCCCTTCAGCCTGTCCACAAAACAAACCCTAAGGGATCTTGGCTTCGTGCTGATGTCTGGTTTGCTGGCACCTTCCTTTCTGCAACGCTCGCTGTACCTGGCTACCTGGTTGCCTGCAGGACCCTGAGCCCTGTCCTGTTGAATGCTGAAAACCAGCCACCCTGCTGGTGCCCAGAAGAGAAGACAAGGTGGAGCAAATAAAGCTCTTCAGCAGTCAGGTTTTTTTGTTTGTTTTTTTTTTTTTTTTTTTTTTTTTGTGGAACCGGGGATTGAACTCAGGCCCTTGCACTTGCCAGGGAAGCACTTATTCCACTGAGCCATCTCCCTGGCTCCATCAGCAGTCTGGTTATGGGAAACTGAGGCCTGGTAACTATTCACTTTAGCTCTGGGATCTATAACCAGCCTTCAACAAGGGAGGGGTAGCAGCTTTATTCTCCTTTCTCCATAGCTGCATGGCTTCCAGAAACTCATCGAGGAAATGAGTATTTACTGAGTACACACAGGTAATGTGTAAGCCTGGCCAAGCCCACTCATGGGCATCTGACCCCTGAAACAAGTAGGTCCACACTTAGAAGAGCTTCTGGTTAGGGTTGGTGTTGTGCTGTTACCTTCTTAAAATTCTTTATCATTCGGAACAAGTGTCTGCATTCTAATTTCACCCTGCATCATGAGACCTGCTATTGGCATTTTCCTGGGAACTCGCAGCATAGGTGCCAGCCACAGACCTGATGCCCACACTGCTATGGCTATGACAAATGCAGGCTCTCTGTGGGGTATGGCAGGCCCTGTGTCAAGGTGTTGTAGGCAGCGGAGTTAGATAGAACTATTTTTAGGCAGTCAGGGCCAGGCCCTCAAAAGAAATAATACCGGAAACAAGATGTCTACAACCCGGGAATGATGGAGGATCCTGCTGTGAATCAGGCTTAAAGGCCAAACAAATGCTAAAAGAGTAGCACCTGGGATTGATATGCTAAATAGGTAGTAATCACCTGACCCAAGTGAGTCACTAGCCCAACCCCCAAGGGGAAAAGACCCTGTTCCTCCTATTCATGCCCATTTACTGCGTGACTTGCTTCCCCATTTGGTCCTGGGCCTAATCAACTTTACCTGAGCAATGGTGCTTGTAATCCCATTGGTTGACCATAGTTTTGTCCCACCCCACATCTGCCTAAACAAGACCCCTTCTCTACCTTAGTTCTGCACGGTTTTGCCCTATTGAAGTCCCTAAATGATACAGCTTCCCCAGGCAACCCGCAGGGGCCCCCCTTTTGTCCCTCTCTGACAGAAGCTTTTCTATCCAATAAAGTTTTCTAAACCTCCATTTGTTCCTAAAATTCATTCTTCGGTTTTAGAGAACACGAACTTATCCAGGTCAGGTCAGGAGTTTTACTTCCTTGTATCAATGTCACCCACCCTGAGAAATAAGGGGCAGATGAAACCTGTGGACTGCATTTGGATTTCATTTAGAATTTTTGTATCCTCCTGGTCTACATGCTTGACATATAACAGATGCACAGGTTTTGCTAGTGCAGTGAATGAAGGGTAAATGCATACAGGAAAGCCTGGAATTAGCAGTCTAAAGGTTTTTGGTGGGACAATACAGGATTTGGGGTGGAGCTTTGCTTTCACTTTTGTTTGCTAGAAGCCCTGACATGGGATGTGAGGAAATAAAGGAACAAGGAGGAACTGTTCTCAAAGAAGGTAGCAGCAGAGCAAAGATGGAGTAGGAGCAAAAGGAGCAAGCAAACAAAGGGGGAAGCTCAAGGGGTCCGCAGATCAAGGCCAAGAGTCTGATAAAAGAGGAGAATGGAGAGGAAGGAGTGGTCAAGGGCCATGAACCAAGAGGTGGCAGGAAGAACTAAGAGCCAAAGTAAGAAGAGGGAGCCCCAGAACCCTAGAGATGGGTGGGATGATAAGCCAGGTAAGCAGGGGAAGCAGATGGAAGCAAATGGACAGGACTCACACCTGACGGTTCCCTTTTTCTCTGCGACATCTAGGGTGGGCGCTTCCATACAGGTGAACTTTAGGTTCCTATGCTCTGGGCCCTTCTGTACAGGTGACCTTTAGGTTCCTATGCTCTGGGCCCTTTTGTATGGGTGACCTTTAAGTTCCTATGCTGTGAGTTTTTGCTTCCTCTGAGGTTTCAGGAGGGTCTCTGTCCACTTTGTGTTACTATACCAAAATATCTAAGGCCAGATCCTTTATACAGAAAAGAGGTTCATTTATTTCTGATAGTTTTAGAGGCCTAAAAGCTTGGCACAGGCATCTGCTTGCCTAGATGAGGGCTTCTGGCCATGTCACAATGTGTCCAAAAACATCATGGTGGAAAGGTGTGGGAGAGAGAAATCAGTGAGACAGGAAGCACAGTGATCGGGGGAAGATTTTTCTTTCTGGAACACTCTGTAGTCTTGGACCCTAACGAGAGCTGCAGTCACACATGCAGGAGGCAGCGCACAGAGTGGCACAGGCACCTACCCTGTGCCCCATCTCTGAGGAGCTCTGTACCTCCACTCAGAGGACTAAGCATCCAGCATAGAAGCCACGGGGGTCACACACTGTAGCCTCATCATAGCAGGGCCACCCAGCCAGGGGAGATGGTGGGAGCTCGGCTTGAGCCCCACTTTCAGTGGCTCTTCCTGTTCCTTGTTTGGCTTCATGGCATTCTTCCCTCTGTCTATTTTTCTCTTGCTCATTTGCTGCTCTCAACTTCAGCCTGGTTCTTAATATTTGGTCCCCTTAGGGACAGTGGAAACATACACTGTTTCAGTACAGAAATTCTTTGCTATCTCTTCCTCCTTGTTGTGAGAAGATACAGCTACAGTTTCCAACAGGTGGAGGCCAAATAAAACAAACCAGATCTTTCAATATTGACTCTCCCCAGCTCCCAGTAGATGGCAACAAGCCTCACCTGCACACACAACACAGCCAGCAGCTGCTGGGCTGCGGACTGATGGGCTGGCTCTGTCTGGGCCAGAGAACTCGGGGACTACACCTCCTGTCTTCCTCCACCAGGAGCATGCTAGGCTTGTTGGAAAGGAGACACGTTCTATAAGGTAGCAGGAGCCATCCAAGCTACAAGCTCATGTTAAAAACTAGGCTGAGAAGGTAGGGCCTCTTTGAAGATGTCTGTGAAAGTCACTACTTTAATAAGCTGTAGAAACCTGGTACCCAGCCAGGCGTGGTGGTGCAGGCCTGTAATCCCAGCACTCAGGAGGCTGAGGCAGGAGGATTGTTGTGACTTCAAGACCAGCCAGAGCTTAAGGCCAGCCTGAACTGCATAGTGAGACCCTGTCTCAAAAAGATAAAAAAAAAAAAAAAAAAAAAAAAAAAAAAAAAAAAAAGAAAAGAAAGAAAGAAACCTGGTACCCTTCAGAGCCAGGGTAAGTGAGATATGGGTCATGACTTTCTACTCTCCAACCAATAGCAGGAGGACTTCATCTTTCAGATGGAGTTGCAGAGCTACATAGTACAACAAAAACTAACTACCACAGAACCCGTCTCAGGTACTACAGAACAAAGGGACTGTGACGCAGAGAGACTCAGCCCACAGCACCCAACCTCTCAACCTTGAGAGTGGCTGGCTACCCACCCTACCTGCAGGGTTCATTCCCCCTTGAACCCCAAATGTGACTTCTGAAACATAGCACCTGAGCCCACTTTGTATGTAGTACTGTTTGTGCTACTGCAAAGCACTGAATCTCATATTTATGGAACAGGCAAATAAAAGATACAGTACAGTCAACGATGTTCACTTAGTGTCATTAGATACAATAAGGGGCAATCCGCTCGGGACCCCCTTCTGTCCCTCTCCAACAGAAGCTTTTCTTTCCAATAAAGTTTTACCCTCAACTCTGTTCCTAAAATTCATTCTTTGGTTTTAGAGAACATGAACTCATCCAGGTCAGGTCGGGAGTTTCACCTCCCTGTATCATTTGGAGGTCATCCACCAAGTTCACTGGACAGAAGTATGATTTTGCTTTTCTTTTATAAATTCTGGATTGGGACTTGCTTAGTTAACACATTTTTATGTTTCAAATGTGTATGTCTTTGCACATTGCTCATAAATTGTTCATGTTTTGTCTCACCTGGTTTTGTTTCATAATACTGTTGAAAATACTTACAATTGCTTATGATTTGTCTCATATGGTTCTGTTAAAATGTTGGTCAAAATGTTGGTAAATCTTTAAAACATAGAAATGTTATAAGGTTATGATATTTCTTTAATGGGACATTTTACGACTGTTGTGTATTTGTATATGTTGCATTTGAACTAGATGCTAAATGTGCTGGTATTCTTTGCTTGCATTTAAACAATAGCGCTAGAGGGAGTAACGTCAGTAAGACTCCTAGTGGATTTCATGTAGATGATAAAATGGGACCTTTAAATATAGCTCAGACTTAGGAAATATACATGCCTGTATGGGAAACATGGGACTCCTTTTGCCAGTTAAATGACATTAGGTCAGCAACCATTCTTAAAGACTTGGAGGACAGGTTTCACTGGGACAGACCATATCTGATCCCCCTCTACATGCTACAGGGGATGTCAGGCCTGCTCTGTTTCAGTTTCCTTCTTTTGACTTTGCTCCTAATTTTCCCACCTCTTTGTACTTTTCCTTTTCAGAGGCATGTAAAGTTGGGGAAACTGTTCTAGCTAAGTGAAGCCCTTAGAAAACAAGCGTTTGTCAACGCCAAAGACAGGGAAGTCATTTTAGAAAAAGGACACATACCCCATCTCTGGGTGAGGTGAGACAAGGAGGACTATACCCGTCCAGGAGAACACATATAGAGCCATGTCCCGGCTTAGTGTTCTGGGCAGGGCTCCTTCAAGAGCCTAAACCTGAGACACAGTGGAGAGAACCGACTTCTGGGTGACACCAGAAGGAGCTATCTCCAAAAACAGCACACTTATGGGACCAAAACACTTTTAGTGTGAGGGAGGATTCAATCTTTTTTCCTAGGTCTGGTTATCATTTAGGTACATAAGAGATAAGTTGTGGACTTTAAAGCTAGTGATCTTGTTCAGGCTTTTAACTATCCCTTATAGAACTTGGACAAACAGTGGTTTCTCTGCCAGCTAGTAAATATTGTGAGGGCAGCTGCCACTCTTTATGGTACCAGGGATTGAACTCAGGACCTTTTGCTTGCCAGGCAAGCACTTATGAGCTATTTTCCCAGCCCTGCCACTCTTTAAAACAGAAGACAGATTCCCCAGCTGTTCTTTGGTGAATCCCCATTGAAGCCTATGGCTGATGGAATGCTGACCAGAGAAACTGCTAGATTCCTTTCCGGAGACATCTCTGGTTGTGTGGGCTAAAAGAAACGGAGAATGCTTGAGGAGAGAAAGCGCCAAACCTGAAGGTTCCATGATGGAAATTGGCTCCTGACCACTGAAAGATCTCCATTTACCTATTGTACTTTTTCTCTCTTTTTGCTAGTAAACTAGGCATTTTACCTGAGCTTTTTAGTAGAGTAAGTGAATGAGTCACTCTTTCAGAAATTATGCTGAAGCCGGGCGTGGTGGCGCAGGCCTGTAATCCCAGCACTTGGGAGGCTGAGGCAGGAGGATTGTTGTGAGTTCAAGACCAGCCTGAGCTACAAAGTGAGCTTAAGGCCAGCCTGAGCTGCATAGTGAGACCCTGCCTCAAAAAACAGACAAAAAAAAAAAAAAAAAAAAAAAAAAAGAAATTATGCTGAGACAGCTTACAATAGTGGTTATCAGGGGAAAGTGCTTTATATCTGTGCCTTACATGTTAACTAAGAATAAGGTTTCTGTCAGCTTAAGTAAAGCGTTTTTACCAATATGTAAAATGTGATTACTAGATGAGAAATATAAGTGTCACCTGTGAGCTTCAAGGTTAAATCTTGTTTAGTTGCTGAAAATATTTACCTAGGTGATCAGATGGAAATCAAGTGTCTGGAGAGCTGGCCCAGTGCACAGGGTCAAATCTTCCAGTCCATTGTTCTATCGGTTTCTAGGAGTACTCTTTATAGCCTGAGAATTGATCTCTTCTAATTGACATTTTATGTCATGGTTATGCTTCCTTCTGTACAAATTCCTAACACCGGATTTAGTTGTAGTTGTTAATTTACAAATGGTCAGTAAGAGGAAGTGAAGGGTTTGTGAGACGATCAGGAGATAAGAATGCCCACATTCGAGGGTGGACAGGCTGGTGGGGCCTTGTCTCCCTTCTCTCCAGCGGGAGCAGCCACCTGCTCTCGAGAGGGTTACTCAAGGGACGCCTTGGGGGACGGAATCAATTAGAAATAAGGAAGGGGAACGCCCCAAAGTTTCTTATTGTGTTCCAGATATGGGGATCTCACAGTTACTCTCTTACTCCTTTAGAATGCTTCATTAGGCACTGGAAGATGTTTGATTCTTACATGCTAAAAAATGCCATTTAATCCAAATGGAAAGCAGAGAAAAGTATCAATTATGATGCTATTTTATAACTAGAAAGATGATGTGAAAAGGAAAATAGTAAAAATGTCTTCAGAGTTGGTTTGTATTAAAAAGGATATTGTTATTTAATAAAGTTTTGGAAGTGTAGATTTTTTTTTTTTTTTTAAGCAGAACTGGGGATTGAACTCAGGCCCTCAC
>PVKA01037964.1:0-20607 GCA_004027165.1 Ctenomys sociabilis | reverse complement strand
TTTTCTTTTCTTTTTTTTTTTGGCAGAACTGAGTATAAAATTCAGGCCCTTGCGCATGCCAGGGAAGAGCTTATTCTACTGAGCCATCTCCCCAGCCCCTCTAAATTTTCTTTAAAAACATGAAAGGGCAGGGGGAAAATAGAAACTATCAAAACTTAATAAATGTATATTTTAGTGCACAAATTATAAATAATGTATATGTTTATCTATGTATGAAAGTTTCATGATAAAAAAGGAAAAAAATTTAAATCCTGGGAGCAAACACAACCAAATAATTGTAACAAGCTACTAAAATGTAAAAAGTACATTGACCCTTCAAGTGAGTCTCTGTTAAAAGCAGCTTCTTTCTGAACCAGGCTCCTATCTGGCTTCCCTCCTGACTCTTCCACTGTCCTGGGCACACAGGATTGGGGAGAGGGGAGGCCTCACCTCCAGGCAGGCCAGGTGCACATCCTTTATGATACAGCCAGAGCTGATCAGGACTTGCTGCTTCAGGAGCAGGCAGCTCAACTCCAGAGTGGCCAGGCGGATCTTGCCATCTGTGGAACATAGCAGGGTTAGCCTTGCAGTCCCAGGAGCAGGGCCCTGGACTTCCTGTGTGAGGCTAACAGGTGTGAAAGGAGGAGCCCCATATGCCAACCCCCTTTCCAGTCCATTACCATTCAGTATTCCCAACATAGCTGCTTATGATAATTTAGATCAAGGATGTACCCCAAAGGGTGTATATGCTCACAGATGGCGCTTTTGGAAGGGAACTAAATCAAAGGGGTGATAGGGCTGATCTGTTGTTAGGAGGTGGGGTCTGATGAAAAGGAGCAGGTCACTTGGGATAGGATCCTTCCTGGCTCTTTTGCTCTGCTTCCTGGCTGCAATGACTTGAACAGTTTTCCTCTCCAGCCCCTTTTAGCATGTCATTTTTGCCTTGAAGACAGGCAACTATGGACTGAATCCAAATCTCTCACCCCAGTTAATATCACATACTGTGTCACCAAGGCAGATACTATGTCACTAAGGCATATCAAATAGGTCTCTGAGATCCCTTTATCAGGGAAAAAAGAGTAAAAAAGAGGCGAAGTATTGCAAAGGCCTGGGAAGTAGCTCTCTGTGCGCCACTGCTGTTTCTGCCTGCACTCTTTCCCCATCTCTAGGAATGATGCCATTCTTTCCTCTGAAGAATGCCCAGTATCACCCTAGGCCATGTGATTTGGGTGGCACTGGTCCCACTTCTAGGGAAGGCACATCACCCAGCTTGTGTTGGGTGTTACATTCCCAGGCTGGCAGTGATTAGGTGAGGACCAGTGAGGAATCAGCCAAGGCCAGTGAGGCTCAAGTCTGTGGCTGCTTGGAACTGGGAATTTCTGGGTAAGACAGTCTGTCCTTGCATTGGACACAGAGAAAACAGAAACACTAGTGGGCCTCGTGGGGCACATGCACTGTAATCTACTATAACCAACTCCTCACCTGCCCAGTGTACTCAGTCTCCATGAAGTATTCTGCAAATAGAGCTTCTGTATCCCCCTTCCAAAGTACTTGCTACAGAGCATGCGCAAAGCTCCAGGAGAGAGGACAGCTGGAGCCGCTAGAGGTTTACCTTGCCAATTTAGAAGGTAGCAGAAACCAAACACAGTCTTGAAAATATTTGAGCCTCTAGATCTAGCTGTGCCTCAGGCCAGATCCTGATAGCCAACATAGCTTTTTTCTATTTGGACTGTTTACAGTACTCTAAGGTGGGTCTCCATTAACTTTAACCAAGTTCTGACTAACATGGCTTACTATGCTAACCTGATGTGAGCCAGGCACAGGGCCAGGTGCTTTACATACACCTTCCTTCTCAAGAAACCTCTATAAAAACTCATCACAATTGGTGCCTCTAAAAACTGATGCTAAAGGAAGTGAAATGATTTGCCTAGAGCCTCACAGTGGGGGGAATGGCAGACTTCAGGTGCTCTGCATAACAAACCTATATCTGCTACCCCTCATAGAAGCATCTGCAACTGCTCAAACAACTGCTCTTATGCAACCTCCCCATTGGTCTTTAAGGTTATCTCCAGGTAAGATGCTGGTAAGAAAAAAGCCAAACAAGCCGAGTTTCCAGACCTTGCCTCTGGGCATGGATGGATACATCAGGGATGAGGATGAGCCCCTGAGGAAAACCCCACACAACTCCCTGCTTAACCTTTGTTAATGCCCGAAAGTCAGAAGGAAACAGATGAGAAGAGTGAATCTATGCTTAAAAATGAAAAGTTACATGCACACAAAATGGGCCTTCTTAAGCACATAAACTACAGGAACCTCCCTGGAAAATGTTGACTGGCTTTTTCTTAATGACCTGGCCCCATGACTAACAGTATCTCTGGAGCAGTCTTACTCTACCTGTCCCTATGCCAATCCCCTTTGCTGGCCCAGTCAGTTAAGCCTACCTTGTATGACACTGTTCCCCTCAAGGACTCCTGTTGCTGCCTAAAGGGAGAGGTATATGATTTCCACTATTCCCCATTCCCATTGGCTCACTCAGAGAAGAGCTACAGACACTGCAAAATCTGGCAAGAGAGGGCTGGGTATGGAGCAGAAGAGATCGTTTCAGGGGTAGAGGATGAAGCGAATTAGAAAAAGACACAATTATAGTACTGGTGATCCAGGACAAGGAAGGGGAATAAGTGAGATTTGCTAGGATCCTTAGAAAGGCCAAGTCCAGAACCCTGGGGTGGAACCCAAGTCTCTGATGTTACCACCCTGTGCCAGACAAGGCCCCCAGGCTGACACCTGGCTGGGCAGCATTATTCATGATCCTGATGAGTCTTTCAGCCAGCAGATGGTTGTAGGTGGTCTTCTCAGCCACATTTGGCACTGGCAGCTGGATCCGCTCTAGTTTTTCAGGATCAATGCCTGGAATAACAATGCAGAAGAGGTGAGCACAAGTATTTCACTGGGATACCTGGCCCCCTCCTGAAAGGCCTGTATAGCAAGATTTCCTCAGCATCCCACAGTCTGTCTTTGTGGCCCCAGGGATGCTCTATCTTGGTTAAAAAGAGACTGGCAGACACTTAATGTTGAGGACAGCCTAGCATCAAATGGTAACATCCTTCTGGACCAGTGGTGGAGAACCTATGACACAAGTGCTATTGTGTTTTTCTTTTAAGACAAAAGATGTTAATGAGTTATTTTTTCTAAACTAAAATTTTAGTATTAGGTTTAGTTGTAGTGTTGTTACTTTGTGATAAATAAGTGAATTTTGAGTTACAGTTTGGCATTCAGTCTCTAAAAAGTTCACCATCACAGTCCTAGACATTAAGAGGAAATAGTGCCAGGTCTGTGTGCTACATCTGTGTTAGGCACATTCACACACAGAAAAAGAAAGGCCTAGAGAAACAGACCAGACATGCAAGATCCTACTCAAGACTCTCAAATTCATAACACCAAAGTCAAAGAGCTGGGTTGCGCCCTCAAGATACACCCAAGGAGACAGATATTGTGGTGTATGCCTGTAATCCTAGCACTCAAGAGGCTGAAGCAGGAGGGCTGGAGCCCAGCCTGGGAGTTCAAGGCCAGCATGAACTACATAGTGAGGCCTTGACTCAAAAGAACCAATTAGCCAAAAATACACTCTGGGGCATTAAATCCCCAGCTGGGTGGGATAAACACCACCCTGCCCCTGCCTAGGGTGGCATGAGCAGAAAGGGACTCAAGTACAGACAGTTGTATATACAATGAAACCAGGAAAGCAGATCTATTACCAAGGAATCACTATTCCACCACTGAAAATTCAACAATCTTTCCTATGAAAACTAATATTTAAAAAACAAAAGATGAGATGGGGCTGTGGGGAGTGAGTGGGGAAGTAAGGATGGAAGGGGCAAGTCTACACCTGTGTACCATGTCCCTATTTTTCATAGAGAAGAAGCTCACAGGAGTAGCAGGAAGACTGATCAGGGCTACCAGAACAGTCCAAGCTAGGGACAAGCATATTACAACTCCTATCCTCCCATATAATACAGCTCTTGAGAAATTCACTAGTTGAAATAAACATTTCACTGGATCCAAGCTTAGGGACCCCAGCGAATTGTTTGTGCCTAAAGCACATCTTTTCCTGTTATTCCACAAAAGGGGGGATGGTGGCACTTCTCGGAACTCTTGAAATACGGCCCCCTCAGTACCAGATAACACTTCATTTAGAACCCTGACAGAATGGCAAGGAGAGCAGCAGAGAGCTCACTCACTGTTCAGGTCCTAAGTATCGCCTACATGCACGCTGATGTAAGAAGTCATAATAATATATCTTGCTTTGTTGAATCTCTTCCAGCTCTAAGCAAGAGAGGTCAGTCATACTGAGGAGATGACATGGGTGAGGGAGGGCCAAGTTAGTAGGATTCTCTCACCCTCCTCACAAGCATAGCTTTGTCAAACAATCTGCATGTAGTGAAGGAAGGGTCAAAGGATATTAAAAAACTTCAGTTGTGGTCTAGAGTTTAGTGAGAAAATTAAGACATAGAGAGGTTATGCACTTCCCTAGGGTCACAAAGGAAGTGACCCTAAGTGGCACAAGCCACTTAGATGACTTGAAATGTGGGGCTTTGTCTTGATACTTAGCTCCTTTGAACCTCAGGCTCCTCACCTGTGAAACAGCAATAATTATGTTAACCACCCATCCCAGCATAGCTGTTAGTATCAAGTAAGGAAAAACACACAGCCACATTTCAATAAATGTTGCCGCTCACTGTTGTGCATGAGTAGGAACTTTTACTTTGAGTGTATGTATATTAATGTATTTCTATATTGTGTGTTACAAAAAAAAAAAAGAGAACAGGAAAAAAAAAACCTAACAAAAGCTGAACTCAAGCTGTTGGAGGAGGTTCAAAGTTCTGCTGAGCTGTCTAGGGGTGTTCTTGGGGCACAGTTGGCTCAGGTGGAGTCTGAAGGATGACCAGGAGTCTGCCTTGAGCTGGACAAGTTGGGTCAGGCCTTGCCAGGCCCAGGTAGGACTTCAAGGACTGAAACAAAGTTTGGATATGACTCAACAAGAGGCTGGGGGAAAAATGAAGAGCTAGATGTGGCAAAAAGGGACAGGCAAAGCTTGGGTACCCAGACTCCTGGAGGAAGACAGGTTTTGTGACAAATCCAATAGAGTTTTGTTGTTGATCATCACTCACCAACTGAAACAATAACTGGATAATATATTATCTTTGGGGCTCAACTCTCAAGTGCCTGATGACAGGGGAGGGATTCTGTTACCAAGACAAGCTTGATGGGGAGGTTAGGGGTCGAGTATAGTTCAGAGGTGGAGCATTTGCTCAGCAAGTTATTGGCCCTGTGTTTCATCCCCAGCACCAAGAAAACCCCAACAAACAAAAACAAGCACACACACACAAACACACACACACCCTCTCCATAGCTCAGAATAGTGGTGCACGGTATAATCCTAGCATTCTTGGAATCTAAGGCAAGAGGATTCCAAGTTCAAGTCTAATCTGAAAGACTTAGAGAGATCCTCACTGCAAATAAAAAAAAGGGAGGGTGCAGGAGCTGGGGATGTAGCTTTATGTGAAGACCCTGGGTTCAATCCATAGCATTAAAGAAACAGAAAGTAGATAGAAAGGAAAGGAGGGAGGGGTAGGTGGAAAAGTAGGGCGGGCTTTCTTACTAGAACAAGCACTGAGGGACAGGTATATATTTGTGTAATGCTGATTTTAATCCTTGAGACCTCTTATAAAGTAGGCAATATGATCTCTATAGAAAAGAAAACTGAGGTTCAAAGAAGACAAAAAGTTTGCCAGAGGTTATGCAGGCAGCAGAGTAGCTTCTGTTTCCTGTCCTTTCCCACCCTCCCTGCTGCGCTGCACAATTCTTGCTTCAAAGTTTTTCTCTCCATTTGCCCAACCTATGTGTATCATGGTATCACGCTGTGGTCTTGGCATGAATCCCACAAATGTTTGTTGAACTGATTTTTATAAAAGTTAACTAATTTTGATCTAAAAATTTAGCTCACTGCAAAGAAGGGGGACAGAAGAGCAGACTGATTGATTGATTGATTGATTGATTGATTAACTGATTTGGTACAGGGTCTCACTATGCAGCTCGGACTACTAGCAATCCTCCTATCTCAACCTCAACAGCACTGGGATTACAGGCACGCACCACCATGCCTGGTTTTGGAGCTGACATGCCACACAGTACAGGTATCAAACCCCCCAGGCAGATTTTTAAAGTAAGAGAAAATATAATCAAATACCATATGACAGTGGTAATGAAGAGCACATCTATTATCAACATGGTAGAGGTTGAAAGAAATACAACAAAATCGTCAGCAGTTGGTCCTTATTAAGTATAAACCAAGCAAATGAACAAAACTCTTACTCTCATTTCTATTTCTTAAAACAAGCATTACATCATCATCACTATTCTTAGGAAGGCATTTATTTCATTTGTGGGAAAATATTTGATTTGGGTTTTTAAACTACTTTGCTGAAACAAAATGATACCAATAGCCTTGAATGATGTAACAGGTAACGTGGCACATGTGTGAGGCCGCACACACAGGCACACATGATGTGGTTTCCCATCACAGGCAGGTTTTGTGACAAATCCAATAGAGTTTTGTTGTTGATCATCACTCACCAACTGAAACAATAACTGGATAATATATTATCTTTGGGGCTCAACTCTCAAGTGCCTGATGACAGACAAATTCCATAGGAAGCTAAAATACACAAGTCTATGCTGACTCCCAGCAGGGCATATGCTTCCTGCCAGTGGCCTCAGATCAGAGTCAGCACAGGTGTCCCCTCTCCACAGGGCTTGTGTGGGGGAGCCCTAATTCAAAGAAGCCACAATAGACAGTGAGGGTACAGTCCTGCTGCCAGTGACTCATCACTAAGCCTCTTCTCCACCATCTGAATTTCTGGATCCTTCCACATTAATAGCAACTTCGAGTCAGAATAGACATGGAAGAGACTTACAACACAGCTACATATAAGGAATTACTGAGAAAACCTGAAAAAAAAGACTACAATAACTCCAAGTAAATTATGTTCAAACATTTTTCTATTTTTTTGACTATGCAAGGCCTGCTTGGCTGCAATTGTACAAGCCTTTTCAGCTCTGGAAAGTTACAGACAAGCCAACCATTCCGAAGGCCAACCAGATATTGGGCCAATTGCCAACGTACTTCTAGTTCTGATTATGTGTCAGCAATATCCAACGATGTTTTGCCAGCTTTCAGTATGGCAAAAGCCTCTCTTTATCCTATTACCTTTCAACCTCTCCCATACCTCTCAATCATGTTCCAGTAACTCCAAAGCAAAAGAAAACAAGAAGCCCAATATTCCTCCTGGGTAAACAATGGGAAATGGGAAATGAAATGCCAGGAGGGTGGTGGGTGGACTAGAGAACCTTTTAAGAATTCAAAAGCTAAACTATAAGCACTCTCTACCCCATGCTCAGTCATGGACTAGGGCTCTGTGGACTTGAAGAAAAAAATAAAGGTTGCATTTTCTATTACAGATCTGAACCAGAGTTCATTATGTGGCTTGACTGAATCACAACAACCGCCTTCCTCTAGCCAGTCAACCCTCCCACTGTGGGGTATTCATGTTGGTGCAGCATCTAATCTATTATGATTTACTGGAAGGTCTGAGCTCACATTTGGTTCTTATTAACATTGCTTTTATGTTAAAATTGTCTTATGAGAAAAAAAATCTACTTGAATGTAACTATCTCTTTCAGGGACCTGCATAGGATCTGGAAAAGAGGAGCTAGAAGTCTAATATAGCTAACTTCTTGGTGCCTAGTCAGTAAACCAGCCAACCACCATCACTAAATTCCCCACCAAATTGCAGACCCTGTGTCCACAGACAGGACTAGGGTACAAACCAGTGGCAGCTACTCTACCAGGCAGTTTCCCCAAGGGTACCAAATTCAAACTATGCAGGTTCTTCTCCAAACCTACTCTATGGCCCATGCTTGTTGGTCCTGGATACCAGCTGTCACATAACACCAGCAGTTGGGACATTGGGCATCACCTAGACTCCTCTGTTGGTGCTTCCCCCATTGAGATCATGTAGAAATCCTGTCCTCCAGTCCTGCACCTCTCATCTTCCAGTCTTAGCAAATGGTACTACTCAGCTGTTAGGACCAAATGGCAGGAGTTGTCACTGACTCATCCCTTTACTCAACCCCCACATCTGATCCTTCAGCACATGCTGGCTCAAGGTCTAAACTATAGCACACATTCTTCCAGTTTCTTGCATCTCCACAGCCAACACCCTAATCCACTCCACATGATCACTTGCCTGGACTACTGAAACAGTTTCTGAATGTCTCCCAGCTTCCCTCCTGCAAGTCACTCCCCCACTCCTGATAATCTGCTTTCCATCCAGTAGCCAGAGGCTCAGTTAAAAACTTCCATCTAATCATGTCCTTCTTAAAAATCCTGAAGAGGTTTTCCACTGGACTAGGAAAAAAAATTAAGCTCTCTCTCACAGATTCAAGGCCTTTTACAATTTGGTGCCTGTGCACATGGCCAGATTCACCTTAGCCTGCTTTCTGCTTCTAAAACACGAAGCAGTTTCCCACCTCTGACGCCTTTCACATGCAGCTCCCTTTGCCTATAGCACTGTGGTACCCAGTCTTTGCAGAGATGGGGGCTCCTTTTGCTTTTTTACTCTTCAGGCCTTGGTTTGGCTCCTGCTTGATCAGAGAAGCCTTCCCAATCACCCTGGCTAGCAACTCTGCACCACAACCACCAGTCACCCCTCCTCACCCTACCCTATTTACTTCCTTCTCCCATTTCTCACAATTCTTTTCCTTGTTCATTGAACAAAATTAATTAGACTTGTTCCAATGCCTACAGCAATGCCATACACATAGCAAATACTGCTAACAGATGGAAAGAATTCTCAATTTCACCTCCTTTTTCCTTTGACTCACCTTCCAGGGGCCCATTCTAAGGGACACTTCCTAACCCAACTGTCCTCAGCAGCCTAACACAGCTTGCAGAAAACTCAGTTCATAGCTGTTGTCTGTGCCACCCTCTATGCTTGGTTCTAGCCCTCCTGTCTCTCAGAAGACACTGCTGCCCACGCACCATCTATAATAGACAATCACCTGACAGATGTGTCCTGGGTGCTGTATTCCCTCTCACTTCACCCTCTGTTAATTTTCCTTTCAACTTTCCAGCTGATTGTCCCAGTTCCTTGTACCAGTGGCCCAGGGGTCTCGCTGTGGAGGTTGTGTGGGAGAGTCTCCTTGTAGAGCTTTCCTAGCAGATGCTGTTACTGAGCCAGGTCCTTGATCTGCTTGGCTCCCACACTAAGCACACTGTCCCCACACAACGAGGCTCCGTACTCTACATGTGTGTGTCCAATGACTACATGAGTAAATTCTTCATGAACTATTTGACACAGTCTTTTGGAACCAAAAGAGATTTCTGACAAAAAAGATGGTCACATTCAAGAGACAGCAAACACACAAAATCTGCATAGATTATATCACCCCCTGGTTGCCGGGAGAGCTTCCTGCTGCTCTGTGACACAGTCTGTGCCCCACTAGGCTGTGCCTGGTCACATCACAATGAGTTTCCACTCTGGTGCTGCTGTTCCTGCCTCCACTCTCACCGCTCTGCTTCCACTCAGGCCACACTGACTTCATACACAAAGTGCATCAAGCTTGTCTTGGCATTGCCTCTGGTAATCACTCAGGGGACACAGAGCCGTCTATGTTCAGCTAGCCCCGTCACATCTCCTGGGTTCACTTTCACAGTTATACTTCCTCTCACATGGAAGTATCTCCCTTGCTAGCTAAGAGCTTATTGCTGGTCTCTTCTAATAGAATACAGGCTCCACTGCATGCTGAATACAATCACAGTGCCTAGTGTCTAATATAGATTTCAAAAATACTTGCTGCTAGGGTGAAGGAAATGATGAATGGTATTACAGGAAGTGGAAGAAGGAATTGAATTCCTTCAAATATTCCAGTACAAGTCTTCTAAGAAGAATGGCCCAAGAAAGAGCAGCAGCCTTCCCATGCAGGAAGCTGAGAGAGTCATCTCTAGCCCTATCGCTGTGGCACTGCAGCACCTGTGTGCTGTCCAGACTTCTCTACTCCAGGAGGAAGACCATGGGGAAGGAATCCAGCTACCCAGAAGACGGAGTGTGCCAATGTCTCATGGAACCTGCATCTCCCCGTCACCGCTGGCTCCCTACTGAGCTCTGAAGAGAGGCTGCCTGAGAGAGTGGCTTTGAGGACCTACCACATGGCTAAGAGGTGACCAATCAATAAACTTGGGTGAGGCACTAACTGAGTTCCAGGTGCTAAGCTGGACACTGTGGGGGCCATCAGGGAAGCCATGGTCTCTGCTGTCCAAGACCTGGCAGTTCAGAAGGGCAGAGAAAAAGGTTTTAAATATGGCATGGGAGGGCTGGCCAAATAGCTCAGCATATTAAACATATGTCCCCGAAGACTTGTACATAAATAAATGTTCATAGCAATAAGGGTAAAATCTGTAAACAACCAGAAGCCTATTAACAGGCAGACAAAACACTGTGGTACATTCATACAACAGAATGCTGCCTAACAACAAGAGATGAACCGCTGATACAACATGGATGAATCCTAACATAAACAGGAAGACTGAAAGAAACCATACAAAAAGAATACATACTGCATGACTACATTTATGCAAAATTCTAGAAAGTGACAGGAAGGAGCAGATCGTACCTGGGGAGGAAGGTGAGAGAGGACAAGGAAGAACATGAAGAAACTTTTGGGGTGATGGACATGAACACGGTCTTAATTGTGTTGATGGTTTCATGAGTGCTTCCATTTATCAAAGTGTATTAAATTCTTTATCTTGGGGCTGGGGAGATAGCTCAGCAGTCTAAGTGCCTGCCTGGCAAGTACAAGGACTCGGGTTCAATCCCTGGTACTGCATGCTGTGCCACCATGCCAGCCACCAAAACCAGACACATGCCTGTAATCCCAGCACTGGGGAGGCTAAGACAGGAGAATCACTATGAGTTTAAGCTGCACAGTGAGATGCTGTAAATAAGTAAAGAGATAAATAATTCACTTTGCATTAATTATACCTCAGTTTTTAAATTAAAAAATGATGCCATGATTTCCAGACAAGATGCATCATATTTGCCCTCCAGATTCATGCACCTTAGCAAATAAGAGCAAACACATAAACCAATGGTTAGCAGACTCTGAACATAACAACAGGCCACACAGAAGAGTAACCCCTGAAAAAGGGCAATCTAAGGAGGTGTCCCAGTGAGTGCTCCAGCCCACTGTCTAGAGTTCCCAAGCCTCAGCACAGACGGGAAAAAACCCAAACAAAGCCTCTGGGGGTATATTTTTTATAAAGAAACTATAGTATATCCTGATTGTGGTGATGTTCACATAAATCCACATGTGTGCTAAAATTCACATAACTATGTGCAAAAAAGTTAAATTTTACTCTGTATTAATATAAAACTAAAGTTAATGGACTAACTTAAAAAGCCAATAATCCAAGATTCTAGCTTAATAGACTATACAAAAAAGAGTAAATTATATCTGAAATAAGCAGCAGAAGGTAAGAAATAAAGAAATTGGTGAAACTGAAAACAGAAAAATGATAGAGAATACCAATAAAAGTGATAATCTTCTAGCCAAGCTGGTCAAGGGGGAAAAAAAAATCTATGACCCAAATTAATATCATGAATTAGAGGGAGGACATCACTATAGATTCTACAGACAACAAAAAGATGATACAGGAGTATTATGAACAAATTTATGACAACAAGTTCAGCAATTTAGATGAGATGACAAATTCTTTAAAAGATACAAATTAACTAGAGCTCACTCAAGAAGAAACAAAGAACTTTAAATCACCTTCTTTCTATTGAAGAAACTGAGTGATGAAAAACTTGTGCTCCACTGGACATGATGGTGCACACCTGTAATCCTAACTGCTGTGGAGACTAAGCAGGAAGATGGCAAGTTCTAGGCCAACTTGAGCAACTTAGTGAGACCACTCTCAAAGCAAAATTTTACAATGGAGCTGGAGATATAACTTAGTGGTAAGGTATTCATTTAGTAAGTCCCTGTGTTCAATCTCTAATACTGCAAAAACAAACAAAAAAATCTCATGGAAGACCAGGGCCAGATAGCTTTGTTGATTTAAGGAACATTTAAAAAAAGAAATAAACTAGTTCTCTAAAATCTGTTTTCAGAAAATTGAGGAAAGAATATTTTACAGTCCATTATACAAGTAAGCAAAAGCTGAGAGCAAAATCAGACATAAGACTCCACACCAGTATCAAACAAAAATTCTTTAACAAAATGTTAGCAAATCAAATCCAGCTATGTATAGAAAGTGCCACATTAGGTGGCATTAACCCTGAAAGGACTGGAGAGAGTTTCTTGGAGAAGGTGACTTCTGAGCAGAAGCTTGAAAGACAAGCAGCATTTCAATAGGTAATAATGCTGAAGAGAAGATAACAGGAAAACAGCCAATAAAAAAGAAGCTAGACTAGAAACATAGGTGTGCTGACACTGACCACGGTGGTTCCCAGGCTTCCAAAGGAGGATGTTCCATTCTAGGCAACAGGCTGAGCCCTCAGGACCAAGTACACTTTTTCAGAGTTAGACATCACTACACTTGAGTTCTATCTAAGAATTTGAACCTGGAACAGACAGACTCCCAGCCTGGGGTCTGCTGGGACCAAATCAGAGCCCTTAAGGGAAGGCTGAGGTACCAGACTTGGTTGGTTCCTGGATCTGGTTGGCTAAAAGTCCTGGTCTAGGCTTTTCAGAAACCTCTTGTCCCAGAAGTCTTCCTTTAACAGGCTTTCTCTTTGGCTTTAGGTAATGAATAGCAGTGTCTGTTGGCACCAAAAAAGTCACTGAAGACTTAGGTTTCTCTGCATAAAACATTTCTGTTATTGCACAAAATTTGAAGGCCCCTGGGAGGCAGCAAAGGATCCATGCAGGGGAGTCCTAGGAACCAGATCAAGTTGGAAAGGTAGGTGTAATCTGGATCCCCCAAATAATAGGTACAAGAGGGTAGAGGTCAGAGTAGGGGAGGAGACACTAGTGGTTTTTGAAGAGGACCCCGGTGGGGTCAAAGCAGTCTTACTGCAAAGGGTTTCTAGGCAGTGGGACAGAGGACAGACTATAACATGGCAGTATGCTTGATCCTTCTAGAAGACTGGTGGCTGGCCCCAGCCTAGGATAATGACCACTAGAATACCAGGGCAAGACCTCACATGGTCCATGCCTTAGCTCTGATCTCCAAACCTGCTTGGAGCCAGGCACTGGGGTAGGAGCTCAGTTAAAAAGCCTGATCAGATAGGCTGAAAAGGGAGAACTGACAACATCTGATGAGTAAATTCTGGGAACACAAGAGTGAGAGAGCTAAGGTCACAGCAGTTTCAAGCTTGGCTGGCAATTTCAACTGAAGAGAATGGCAGAAAGGGTATATCTGAAGGATAGGAATGCAGTGTTTGAAGGTGTTGCCGAAGCACTGAGGAGGAGCTAAAGCTGAGTTGTTGGAATGAGGAGGGCACAGAGTGGGGCCTGGAGCAATGCACAGGTAGTGGTTGGTAGGTCTCATGGAGTCCATTTTACACACAGGAATGGAAAGTCCCTGTGTGCCAGGCATACAGCCAGACACTAGAGAAAAGTACAGAAACCCTGGGAGATAATAAGACTGTAGAAGAAGATGTCATCAGAATCTGGAGCTATTGTTCCTTTTAAAAGGCCCAGGCTGTGGGGCCGAGGTGTAACTCATTGCTAGAGCACTTGACAAGCATATGTGGGCCTAGGTTTGAGCCTCTATATTATGAGAGGGAAAAAGAGAAAAAGAAACATGTCTCATGCTGTGCCCACCCCCTGGGGTGCTTGGGGACAGTACCTGTAATCCCAGCGTTTGGGAAGCTGAAAACAGGAGGCTCACTATGAGTCTGATCTGTGTAGTGAGACCCTGTAGACCCTGTACTAAATACATTAAAAAAAAGAACATTTATTAAGGGGTGGCCAAATAGCTCAGCAGAATAAAGCACCTGCAAGCAGGTGCAGGGGTCAGGGGTTCGATCCCCAGGCCTACCAGGCTGGCCCTGCTCCCGGGGCACACTGAGATGGCAACTGAGACTGGGTGTGGTGGAGTGCACCGTAATCCCACCCCTTGGGAGGCTATAAACAGGCGGATCATTATGAGTCCGATCTAGTAGTGAGACCCTGAACACCCTGTAGATTCTTCCCTCAAATAAAAAAAAAAAAAAAGGAAAGAAAGAAAAAGAAACATGTCTCAGGCTGTGCCTTCAGACATGCTCTGAGCACAATGGTTTATATCTTAGCAAAGTGGTTATGGCTAGTTGGTCTCTCCAGAAGAGGACAAGCCTGAAAGCAGTCTCAGTGCCACCTGCTAAGAGGTTATGAGAACAAACAGTGGCACAGACATGTGATCATAGCAAATCCAGCACTTCTACCTAGATGCGAAGCAATGTGCTGGTATGTGATGATAGGAGAGGGACACAGAAGACAGCATGACATATTTATGGCTGAGGGAATAGTTGCAGCAATAAATTCACTTGTACTCCTACTTGGGTTTTCATAGCTATTGTTGAAAAGGCATACAAGAAACTGGGAGAATGAGCTGCCTTTGAGGAAGACAGCTGAAGGCTGAAGGTAGGAAAGAGATTTTTGCCACTATATTAACTTGCCACCAGTAGACTTAGTTTTCACAACTAATGATTAAGAATAAATGCTTAGTTGTGTTGAGCTTATATTTTTGTTTTGCTTGGTTACCATACTGGGGACTGAACCTAGGGTGTCCTGAGCTATATTTGCAACTCTTTTTACTTTGAGAGATGGTCTCATTAAGTTGTCCAAGCTGGCCTCAAGCTTGTCATCTTCCTGCCTCAGCCTCCCAAGAGGCTGGGATTACTGGCGTGTGCCTCCACACCCAGCACTGATACATTTTAAAATCTCTAGCCACAGGCCTCTATCAACTTTTCAATAAGCCTATGAGATGCCTCCAAAAATGTTACTCAATACAGTGCAACATGTCATCTATGCCATCCCCAATTCCTGGCAGAGCTGTAAGAAATATTTCCTAATTCTTCTTTGATGAGAGCCTGATGTGGAGGTTCCCAAACACACCATATCAAGCCACATGGGGGAACATCAGAGGCTATTCCCAGTAGCCAGCAGTGAGGAATGACAAATCTTAGTCAACTGTCAACTACACAGGAGCTGGGTCCTAAACATATAACCTCAGCAGGGGAAGCCAGAGAACCACGTCTTTCTTTAGAAAGGAAACCTACACTTTTAACAAAATCTACCCTGGTCTATTTTTGTCCTGAACCTATAGCAGGAACACCAAGAATTATAAATAGCAAAACCAAGGTTATGGTTTGACTGATTTCAGTTCTCAAGTTGGGAAGGCGGTTGTTGGCTAAGTCAATTGTAAAGGGGTCGACAGAAAGCCACAGTGTGAAGACAGTCACAGTGGGTTAGAGAGTCAACACTCTAACCTTTCCCCTTATTGCCTGAGTCACCAATTCCTGTGGCTTCAGTCTGTAAGAAAGCACCTGAGAAATTGGAAGGAGGCTAAGAAGAGCACTGCAGGAGCTCGCTTCAGCAGCCAGAATGGAAAGTCCCCCAAGACGTGCTCTCCTTTCCTCTCCAAGCAGCAGAGCAGGATGATCTGGCCACCATCAGGTCACAGGAAGAAGGCAGGTGAGAGCACACCTACCTTTGTTATGAGACATGGCATACAGGAGGCAAAGCACAAAGAGGGCATGGTAATCATCATCAGGACTGTCCAGGGCATGGTACACCATATCCAGGAAAGGTCTGGAAAGAGAAGGGGCATAGTTGAGCCTCTTAGCACAAACAGAACATGTCATCCCATCCTCTGCCTATGGGGTGCCAGCCACTCTTGCCTCTCACTGCTCTGTACTCCAATGCCTCTCATGTGTGCAGAGTCCAGCACAGCCCTGGGGGGCACTAATACAAATAAGAAGTGGGCTCTGCCCATACAAAGCTGCTATCTACAGCAGAAACTGAGCAAGGAGCAGGTCACTTAGCCACTTAACAATCATTTACCAGGCATCCCAAACATAGGATCAATGATAGGAAGCCCCTGTTCTCTTGCATTCCCACAGCAGTTGGCAGAGATACTGAACAAACACACATCATCATGACAGAGTGATGAGTGTCACAGGAGAATGAAGAAAGCTGGGCACCATGAAAGACAAGTGATACCACACAAAGCACAAGCAACATGAACAAGTTCAAGGACATGGACCCCAGGCCCTCAGGACAGTTACTCCTAACCTCCTCTCCCATGGTCTCTTTTGTATGACAGGTTAGAACCTGGAAGGGCTACTGTAAAGACTCAGGAGTGAAGGTGACCAAAAGAGACTCAGCACAGGGCCAGGCACCACGGAGGGCCAACATCTGGTAGCTGCTATCTGGTTTCTATTTTTTAATATTCCAAGGGCACCTCTTCATGATTTCATTTTGGCCGAGGTCTGGGGCAGTAATTTCTTAGACTGACATTCTCCAACTGTAAGAACTAATAGCAAGGTCTCTCTCCTCTGATTCTCTGTGTGTGGAATTTAAAGAGCAGTGGCAAATATTAGAACCTGAATATCCCAGACACTGCTGTTTAGGGGCAGGGCATGGCTTGGAACACCCTTCACCACAAGGATAATACAATAGGTCAGGCCTGTATGCAGGGAGTTCTGATCCGATGGCCATTCCTCTGGATGCCAGGATGAAGGCAAGAGAGCTAAGCACAGCAGTGAGTGATCAAGGGCACACTAGCCCCTGGAAGGGCATGCAAGCTACCAACAACACTGACCCTCCATGCAAAGTCAAACTGGGGATCTGTTGTCTGAAAAATATTTTCTACTTGTTTGAATTTTGAGTTCTATAAACAAACCATCAATATAAAGTATTAGTTAAAAATGCAAAGAAAAAGTATTGAACACCATTCCAAATAAATGTAGAACACACAAAAATTAAATGGGAAATTGCCATTCAGTCTATTTCTCTGGAACCACAGAAGGGAACCGGCCACGATCTTTCAGATGTGTTAAAGAGTTTTGCCATGTATGGATTTGGGTTTCTATAAGCTTCCAGTGCAAACTCTTTCAAACTTGAAAACAAGACACAGCATAAAAATTTTCTTATAAACTAGCTGCTGGGGGGGCTGTGGAAATGGCTCAGTAGAATAAATGCTTCTCTGGCAAGCACAAGGGCCTGAGTTCAATCCCTGGTTCTGCCAAAAAAAATAAGAAAAAAAACCCCAGCTGCTTGAAGTTTGGATTATATTTTCATTTGAGAAAAATATGAATAACCAAATACAATAACAAAGGGAACACTGGGCGGATACACCATCTTCTATGTATGAGATGAACTATCATGAAGTCACTAAGCATTCTGTTTACCAAGAGTATAATAAAAAGATGCTAGGATTTGATATTGCATGGAAAGAAGAAGGAACAAAAAATGATAGAAATGAGCCAATGAACAGAAGAAAGGCAAAATTCCAGGAGGGTGCCCTGAACGAAGGTAAGAAAGAACGAAAATGGTAGGGAGCAATGGTGGCTTTGGGATAGTGGAACCATCCAGACTTTTGTTTCTTCCGTATACTTTTTAAGGTTTTCATATTTTCTGAATTTGTATCGTTATTGTATTTTTAAAAAGCATCGTTTTGAACATTTTTCATTGTTTAAGTTTATACTTAACTCTAAATACAAATAGAGCTCATAATGTACAGGGAATATAAGAATAATTCCACATTTCATTGTGCTATTTCTTTGGGCAAGTGCAATATCCAATGCCAAGGTGAAGTTTCCATCCTAGAGAACAAATGGCTATTTGTGTTTATCCTCTTGGGAGTGGGGACAGGGGGTTGTCACAGTCTCTGACAATCAGTGACCATATCTTCTGTGGCAGAGATATGGTGCTCCACCTGGGACAGCCTCTTCCCAGGCATGTAGTCTCAGAGAAGAGCAGTGATCTGGCCCAATGTGTGGCAGGCCAACCCGTGGCCGAACTCAACATCCAAGACAACTTTCATTACTAAGTCACATGGTCAGAGATGCAGTTGGAGTCACCCAAAGTTAGAAAAAAATCTCAATAAATGCAAAGAAAACCTTTCTCTTCAGTAAAATTTAGAGAAAATACATTTTTCATTTGCTTCTTAAAGAATAGGAGAATACACAGCTATTTTTCTTATTGGCAAGGCTATAGTACTACTGTACTATGCAAAATGTGGTTCATTAAAGACTCCACATTAGATCTAAAGAAACTGAACACATCATCACAGTATTCACTTAAAGGCAGCAGCTAATATTCTATTAAGCAGATATTTTGCTTAAGCATCTTCCATTACTCATTACTTGTGTTTTTCTCAATTATTTGTATTCCAATTCCAATCTAATGAATGTCCTCACTTTCTGTGCTTAGAATAATTTCCTGAATTTTTAGAACTTCAGGAATTAATTTTGTTGTTACACAAAATCAAAAAGCTCTTTATAGGTTATAAAAACAGGCTACACCATTCATAGTCTAATGCTTTTATTTAATCCAAATTGAAAATGGTTCTCTTGTACATCTGAAAAAATTAATCCCTTCTATTAGGTAACTGAAACATTTTCCAAGAAAAATGATAAATAAGATGTGGAGACAAAACAGCAATGGGCTTCAGCTGGGTGTGGTGGCATGTGCTGTAATCCGAGCACTCTGTGAGGCTGAGGCAAGAGGATTGCAAATTTGACCCAAGTATGGGCAAGTTAGCAACCTTCAAAATAAAATGGCTGGCAAGCACAAGGTCCTGAGTTCAATCCCCAGTACCACAAAAATAAATAAATAAATAAATAAATAAATAAATAAATAAGAGCTTGGGACAGTGTGAAGGCCATGAATTAAATTCCCAGTATCACAAAAATGAATGAATGAATGAATGAATGAATGAATGAATGAATGATAAATAAAATTAGTGGACTTCAACTGTTCACTTTCAGTTGGATTAATGAGTAGAATGGCAGGGGATTACTTCTGACACTAATTCAGAAAATGCATCAGCCATAAGCTGCTAATGAAATCAGTGGGGCCTGTGCAGTGGGGTTACCCCTTAACAGTTCACTGGACAGTCTGTAGGCAGGCCCCTTTTGGAGAGGGTGGTGCCTTAGTACAGTTCCAGGAGCTGTGAGTGCCAAGGTGGAAAAGAGGGAGCTTCACAGGCCATCATTGAAATGACCCATCAGCCCAAGGTGAACACAGACAGTTGCAACAGACCATGCTACCTGAGCCCTAAGTATAACCCTGCAGATGGTAGTGTGTGAAGCACCATGAATGAACATGACACAGAAACTAAGCCTGACTCCAATGGGGTTCCCCTAGGAGCAGCCAGGGCAAGGTGTGGCCTATATCCTTTAGGTAGGGCCCAGATGCAATGTGCTTCCAGGAGGGTTGTATCTCCTATGTGAACTGTCCTCTTTCTAAGGGCTAAGCACTAGTGACAGCTCTGTCCTAATTCCTCTGGGTGGCCAGAGGTTGGAGAAGTGTGGGGTATGAAGTGAAGTAACATAGTCTAGTTGAGGCAGAAGAGGCCATCTGAGGGGGACAAACAAGCACTCAACCTTCTTCCTGAGCCCAGCTCCTCCTCTGTGAGGCTGAGACACACCCAGAAGTACCAGGCCAGCTCAGCAGGGCCAGGGGACTACCTGCTCCACTGCAGGCTCTCGGAGCATGTGGCAGCAGCACTCTTCTCTTCGTCCGTCGTATTCTGTTCCTGCACAGAGGTGCTGGCGGCCAACTCTGAGAGCTTGCTGCGCTCCATGATCACCATCTCAATCTCTGAAATCAAACACAGAGACCAGATAAGCCCAGATAGCCTTATGAACCTTGACTTATAGACATGCTCATGCTTGGAAATAAGTATGTATACACTGATTAGATATCAAGCAAACGTTCAACACTGGAGACCTGAACACCAGCAACATGCTGGGGAGCAAACAAAACAATCTGGCATCTTATCTTTTAAAAAAAGCCAAAACCTGTCACTAGAACATAAGTAGCCTCTTTAATAAATGGCACTGGAAAAACTGGCTTTCCACATACTGAAAATCAAAACTAGACCTGTATCTTTCATGATGAACTAAACTAAAATTGAATTGGTAAAAGATCTAAATATTAAAACAGAAACACTAAATCTGTTAGAAGGGACAATAGGTAGAACTCTTGAAAATATTGGTATAGGCAAAGATTTTATGAGCAAACCCTCAATCACACAGAATTATCACAAAGTATCAACAATTGGGATCTCATCTTACTAAACAGCTTTTGCACAACAAGAGAAATCACCAACAGAGTGAAGAGACAACTTGGGGTGGGAAAAATATTTTTCCAGCTGTTCCTCAGACAAAGAATATACAAAGAACTCAAAAAAAAAAAAAAAAAAAAAAAAAAAAAAAAAAAAAAAAAAAAAAAAAAAAAAAAAAAAAAAAAAAAAAAAAAAAAAAAAAAAAAAAAAAAAAAAAAAAAAAAAAAAAAAAAAAAAAAAAAAAAAAAAAAAAAAAAAAAAAAAAAAAAAAAAAAAAAAAAAAAAAAAAA